>OMNW01009485.1:0-14728 GCA_900303245.1 Selene dorsalis
AGCCCCTTCCCCTCTACTGTTTTCCCCCAGTGGCCAAACTGTATTTATGCTGCTAGATGAATGGAAAAAAGAGAGATGGAACTTTTACTTGCTGTGACGTTTTAGTCCCAGGCGAAATTCCAAATTGAACTCTATATGTTTGGACTTTGACAAAAGATGACAACAAAAAAAAAAAAAAAACCATAACATCCAACATTTTTGTTTTTGTTTTGTTTTGTTTTGTTTTTGCCACTGAAACTTGAGCCAAACGTGCCTCTACGAGGCTGAGAGGAGGGAGCGCGTCCGACAGACACTGACGGGATCGCTTGTAGAGAGAGGAAACAGGCGGATGTACACTGTTGGCGTGCGTGTGTGTGCGTGCATGAGTGCGTGTGTTATAAGCGTGTTAATGGGCAACTTGTAAAACACATTCCTTGGGACAAAGCTCTTTCGGCCTGTTCTTTGGGGAAATGTACAAATGCTGTGTGGACTGGCAATGGAAAAAAAAAACACAAAAAAACTAGCAGATGTATCAACTTTAACACGTGAATGAGAGAACTGTCCGTATCCATGTGTGATTGTTGTTCCATTCAAAGATGTCTGAAACAAACAAGAGGAGACCATCACAAGCATCAGGTGACGGGTCGAGCTGCCAGGAGTCTTAGTGTTACACGTGTTGCAGTGGAAAATCACCGCAGCCGCAGCCGCAGCCTCGTGGATCGTCAGTGGGAAACATAAAAACACAAAAAGGCAACAAACGTGAACTGAAACATTGTAGCCAAAACGAAAATCGTCTCAATCTCCAAGAGTCACAACTCAAGCTGAACTGTGAAAGTGGTATAACACTGTATATTAAAAAAGAAAAAAGAAAACAATCTTGCTCTATCTCCTCTCGTTGTTTTCTCCCTCTGTTTTAATTTATGATCTGGTTTGAGAAATCAGATTTGTTGCAGGTGTTTTATTTTTTCAGTTCATGTAAACTGCCTGGCAAAAAAGAAAACAGACAGAAAAAACCTTAAAGGGATTGTGTATTTGTTTGATTCACTTAGAATTTTATTTTCTTATAACTTAAGTGCAATAAAATGTGGGTTTTTCTTTTTTCATTTCAAGCATATCAGTTGTCTGTTTTTGTTACCTGTGTGAAGGCATCTTATATGTTCAATAAAGCAAATTATTTGGTTAATTACATCCACGAGGGAATACTTCAACGTTCATCACAGTGCAGGTTTTTACGAGGCCAAATCTGTCACAGCCGTTAACTTCAGATGAGAGTGTTTACGGAGCGATTCTTCTCTTCTGTCAAAGAGATCGTGTTCCACTTCCTGTTTGTTTCGCAAGTCACGACTATAAGCAGAAAGCTGCAGATGAACTACTTTTTGATCAGACTACCCTTTATTAAGGATGTAAGAATGGTTTATATCTAGTTCACGTATGAGATTGTTCACACTAAAAACATACTTTTTACAAGCTGTTATAAAACATTTACATTTTTAAACTTAGAAACCAAGTTAAGGCCTGAATAGTAAACTAATAATAATCTATTTATGAACTGTTCTTTAATGTGTAGAGTTATTTTACAGTGGTACTGAAAGTTCAGGGAATAAAAAGTTGACAAACTGGGGCACCGTATAGCTTGCTGGGTTGAGCAGGCGTCCCATATGCAGAGGCTACAGCCCTCGCTGCAGCATCCCAGGTTCGATCCCCCCTGTGGTCCTTTATTGCATGTAATTGCCCCTCATTCTGCCTCCCCATTTCCTGTCTCTCTCAACTGTCCTTTTAATTAAAGTCAAAAAGCCCCCCCCCCACAAAAAAAGTTACAATGTGGCAGAGGTTGAAAAGTTGATGCAACTAAAATGTGACAGTGTGTGATGGACTCAGACTCAGTGAATTAAACATGTGACTCAAACGTCATCTGACGAGACTAAAAATAGAAGCAGAACAGAAAAAAAAAACTAAATCCCATATACTCAACATAATGATTTTTTTTGTTCTCAACATTAGACCACATCTCATTATGTCCTCGTCTCCTGCAGCAGTTTACTGGCACACTAATAGACGCTAACAGTCAGTTGTAGTTGAAAACATTCATTCATTCATATTCACATTTATATCTGTTTGAGGTTTTCTGCAGTTTCACTGAAAAGTTGCTCTACATGGGACGAACCAGTGGGTTTGATCGTTGGTTCCCACAGGGCATGAAAATCTCTTTAAAAAGTCCAAAAATATGTTTATTGATTTTCTTTCAAAAAAAAAAAAAAAAAAAGAAAAAAAGAAGTAATTTCCCAGTTTTCAGCAAACATCAGAACAGAAGTAAATGGTGCAAACTATTTTCTCTCCAGTGAGTATTAATAGCAGCTGCAGTGTGTTATGTGGGATTGACCCAAAATAAATTATAGGGCTCTTGTTTATTGTAATGAAGGAACAACTGAGCTCGGAGGCACAGAGGAATGAACTCTGTGGCTTCAGCCTCACAAGTGATGCTTGTTAGTAAGATCATGTAGTTTGATTGGTTGATAAGAATAATAAAGACTTATCAGCACTTCTGTCTGTCAGTAGCTCAGTGTCACCTGAAGAGGTGGCAGCCTGAGGTCTGTCCTCAGCAGGACGTCCAATCAAGTTTAGGAAATAAGATAAAAGACCAAGCTGTCACTCTGGGGAAAGTCAGATTGACATTTTCTGATGATCTCAGTTTATTGACTGAATGATAACTGGATTGTGGAAGTAATCCATGTTCAACCATGAGTCAACAAACCAAAATGAAAGGCAGCTTTTCTCAACTTTTGCATTTACGCAAGTGAAAAATAATAGCACAAGCCGATCCCGTTTCGACAGACACGTCCAGTTATCAGGTCGACCTTTCTCAACATGTCTTTAGTAGCTGCTTCACAAGCTTGTTTGTTGCTTAATGTGGTTGAATGCACAGAATGACGCTGGAGCTCAGGAGCCCGAAGAGGAAAAAAGTGAAAGATTTAGTCATATTCATATTCATATCTATAATCCCAGTGTTTTTCACTGAGACTAATTTTGCTGAAAGAGAGTAATCTCCCCTCTAGAAAATGATGACAGGCTATTTTCTCCAACTTAGACTTTACTTTTAATTCTTGTTTTTCAACCTGTAAAGATAATTTATGCCTATTTCAGCCTCACTGAAGCTGGAAAACAGACGAGCACGTTGCTTTCCCTCTGCTCTCAGCTGTATCTAAACCTCTGTGAGGGCGATGGGGGAACTATTTGAATTTGACCCTTTGTTTTGTTTTGGTCAGTGTCAATTATATCCAGACGGTTATCTGTCATGAGCCCATGCAGCTCGGTGCAGCAGCAGTAACAGGCTCTGTGCTGCGGATTCCCTCCTGCCTGTTGCCTAGCGATAGCTCGTCTCTGGCCCCGGCCTCAGAGCTCAGTGTGCACTCGCAGAATAAATGGCATTGTGAGGAAGCGGCGAGGGCTGTACATCCTCACATGAATGGACGCGTGGGGGAGTTTCCACTTTGGTTGGCAAGGTTGCTCTGTCCGCCTGTTTGTTCCCAGGCTCCACTCATGTGTTGTGTAAGCAGCAGCTCTGCTCCACTGACTGGTCATGGAGGATAGTAATCCACTTTTTTTTTTGGTAGATGCAACAGAGTACTTCTAAATAAAGTGTTTCTTGGCCAAGGAAATAAAATGTTACGACAAATTTATGATACACAGTTCATCAGCTTTGTTAACTGATGAATCATTTTCTGCTACAGTGGCAGTGTGGCTCTGTGAAACAAACAAACAAACAAAAAAAAAACTTTTCGTGACTCCCAGTCCACCACTTTGGTCCAGATTCAAACCTCTTGGATGGTTTTGCCATGAGATGAAAACACAGCTGTGCACCAGCGCAGCCTCACAAAGCTGCTAGAACGGCTGCAGATTAGTTTTTTTGTTCTCTAGTTTCAGCTGCTCCCATGTGAGGTCGTGCTACTTTTGTCGGTTTTTATGGCTCTGAGTGCTGGCGACAGGTTGTCCATCCGTCTCCATACCAAAGCTCAGAGGGAAATTCTTCAAATTTGGCACAGAGATGAACTTGGACTCGAGGATGGACTGATTAGATTATGGCCTGGATGGATTATAGAGACCTTGCAAAACATGTTTCTGGCCAATTTAAGAATTTACATTAACGTTATTACGTTTATTAAGTGCAGCTAGAGCAGCTGGCAGAGGTGTACGACCACAAGGCGGCACTTGGCGTAGCCTATTTTATATTATACTATATTATATTACATATGTTCTTTAAGGTTTTGGACTTTTCTCATATAAAACTACACATCTCAAGACTATCACCTTGGGCTCTGTGAAAATGTGACGATCAATTTTTCACCATTTTTGGACATTTCCTAGACTTAAGAGATTGATGGAGAAAACTGCTGCAGAGATGCCTCACTTACATTGAAGAGCCAAAACTGCACCACAGTGTAGAAAAAACTCCATTTCAAATATAAGTCGTGCATTTTTAATCACATTTCAAGGAGATATGTGCCAATTTTACTCACTGGTGTGCGTTTACAGTTCCTGTAGCTGTAGGCTACAACCGCCGATCTCAGAAAAAACCTTACACAACCAGTTTTAATCTACAGAGTTTATCCAACCTGTGTGTTCTGCTCCTCAGCTCGGCCTGAAGCTACATTAGCAACTGCTATCATAACACAACTAAGTCTTCATCTAAACTCTCATCAGTGGAGTTGCATTCTGGGTAATGAAGGCACCAGGTTGTGGCTGCATCGATTTTGAACTTATTTTTACTATCCATTTGACTTTCCACTGTGAAGAACAAGTGAAACGCTGTGAGACCAGTGTTTTTCTATTTTTACAACACTAAATGTTTCAATCTACTCATTTTGTAGAGACATGGCTGCTCTGAAGGTTATTAGATTATTACTCGTGAATTGATGCTTCAGTAGTATTTTGACTCTTGCAGAAGGTCAGTGTGGAACCAGTTATATTTTCTTCAAAGGTAAATTTTGGGCTTTTAAAATAGCGACGGTGTGAGAAAAACGGGATGTAGGGGACAGAGAGAGAGATTTGGACCTGGGCAGTGCTCTTCCAGGTGAGAGGAGCCCCCCTCCTCCTGATATGATCAGTTGGTTTAGTCCAATCAGAGGCAAGAAAGAAATGTATGTTATTACTTTACTAGACAAACCCAGTGGAGTGTGAACGAACCCTTAGAAGTTCAGGGAGCAAATGTCTCTTTAGTGGATCATTGAACAACTCAGACATCTCCTACATGATGTTAGACCCAACTCACCACTGGTGTTATAAAAGAGGTTGCAATCCAAAAAGGTCGGGAAGCACTGGTTAATAATCACACCAATACTTTAGAAGATCAGCGTACAAGTTTCAGCCTCTCATTGTGCGATACTCGCAGAGAGCTGAGCATATCCTGTAGTAAGATATCACGCTTTTTCTGTTCAGAGAATCAGGGTTATATAGATAACCTCTTTTTTTAACGTACAGTCGTAATCTTAAGAGTAACCAGGAACTTAAGCTGCCACATAAATATAGTGGAGTAAAGTAGTTAAGATTGAGATTTACTTCCTTACTTCCCACCACTGTGAGAAAATAACATTTGTAACATGTATTTTTCTCAGTTTATAAAGTGTAACAAACAAGATCATCTGGATGAGGAGACACTGATGTATCTCCACAGGCAGCCTTTTAATGAACTTAATTCTGGGAAGTGATGAATCATCTCATTCCTTGAGGTTATTAGCCATTTATCTACCTTACACTTACTGCCCGGACTGTGCCACGCTTCTTCCTCGTGATGAATGAACTTCCCTCTCTCTGCTCTCACCGCTCAAACGAACCACGTCTGCTGCTGCAGCTCCGACTCATCCAGAGACGGAAAAACAACAGCAACGCCACAATGGTCATGAGAGATGAAAACCAGAGCTCGGTCCAGCAGAAGTTCGATGGCACTGGGACATAATTAAGTGTTTTTTTTTTTTTGGATGTCAAGATAAAAGGGATGGAGGAGATGGAGGAGGGAGGGTAGCTCCAACACCTCATTTCATATCCCTCCACCATCTCTTTGTTCAGTAATCCTGCCCCGCAGCATCGTGGCTCCTCTGATTGCCAGCAGATTCTCAAAGGGCCGCAGCATTAGCAGTGGTAGTGTTTAACGTCTCTGCTTAATCCTATTTTGGACCTTTGTTGTAGCCTGAGAACTGATAAAGGAGAACTTAATCTCCATAACCTGCTGTCAGTGGATGATGTTGAATGGAGTTACAGTGAAAGAGCTCAACACTGATTGGCGCGCTCACGTCGGTTGATCTGAACTGTTTTTGTTTCCTTCAGGTAACTGGTGTTGATGTCGGCCATTTGTCTTTGCACCTCCTTCCTCTCTGGAGCACATGCATTAAAGCCTGAGAGGTCAGCGGGTTTACTCAAAGCCGCAGTGGCTCAAAGCGCAGATCTGACATCTCTGACCTTTTTCTCCTTTACAGTTGTCTTGCACCAAAAAATAAAAGAAGAGAAGAGATGGGAAAAAGAAAAGGAAGGAAAAAAAAGGAAATCTCCACTTCTCTAACACCGCCATTGAAATGCCAGGTGTGTCACCGATGAAATTGGCCCATCTGAATGGATTCCTGCGTTTGATCACAGCCCAGCAGCGCACCAAATCACATCTTGTGTTTCATAATGAGATGTGTCAGGGCCATTCTCGAGTACAATAATCCCGTACGAGAGAGCTGGAAGCAGAAATATTCATTCACCTTTTCTCTCTTTTCAAATCAGGCACGGTTAATCACACCCAGGTGAACGCGCGGCAGATCGGATCAGCTGAAGTCCTTTGATTGCCCTGATGGGATTCATGGCTGACTGCTGCTATCAAGGACCTGACAGCAGGAGGTAAAACTGCAGGGGTCATCCATTCATATCAGTGGAAATCCAACACGCCTCCAACTGCAGGACATTTATTTTAAATCACAGTTGAGTTTTCAGTGTCTCAGTAAATTACAAATCCTTTCAGGATGAATCATAAAGAACATCTCAAATTTTCCATTTCAACTCCACACATTGCACTTGAGCAAAACTTTGAGGGATTTGTACTTTGATTCACTATCCACACTGTGTGCAAATCAAAACTTTTACAATTTAGATTTTTTTCAATTGATTTTTTTCTAACTTCATGTATCTATTACAACTTTTACTTAACTCCTAGAAATAGCACTGAGACTGTGAACAATTTTATTATGGAACATTTACTCATAAACAGACTGTTTTGTTTATGTAACAAAAAAAAAGTAAAAAAAAAAAAAAAGTCTTTAGCCAATCTGAAGGTGACGTCTTCAAACGTCATGTTTTATTTGACAAACTCAAAATATAGAAAAAGAAGAACAGCAGATCAAAAATGTAGTTACATTCATCAGTTATTTAAGTGGCTGCACATTTTTCATCTAGTTTCCATACAGCTAACTAATGAGCAACTAATGATCACAGATAATTTAAACATTTTTATGACTTACTGATATCACATTAAAAGCCTACAAACCCACACAGGTGTGTTTACTGTGTGCGGCTGAGGAGACTTTCTCACAGGGACTCATGTGTCTATAAATCACTAAAAATATCAATGATCCACTTGGTACACAGGATCGTAACTTGTCCTGTGACAAAGATAAGGCAGTTGTCAATCAAGCGTGGTCTGAGCCCGGTCCCTCCCACAACAGATTTAATCAAACAGACCAACCTGTGAGGGAGGGGGCTGTGGACGTATAGGGTCATAAAATGTAACTGCCTCAATCCAGCACCTGTGGCTGGTTCAGAAAGCTGCAGCAGCTCGGTACCAGAGTTCACATCACTCTGGTCTCAGCTTCTCTGCACTGACTGTCTGTTTGTTTTAGGATTAATTTTAAACCTCCTTCTCTTTAAGAAACACACGTGTATGAAGAAGGTTTTGATAATATTTTTTTCATAATATGTAGATTTTTGGGGGATGTTTTATATCTGACTCATATTAATTAAAAATTGTTTAAATCAGCTTCAGTCAAAGAGCCGTGTTAAAACCCTGCTCACAGTTTAACGCCTCAATAACAGTCATCATGTCCTGTCATTAAACTCTATGTAAGGAGCCATTCTGTGAGATGACTTAAGTAAAGGGTCATTGCCTGAGGGTCACTACAGTCATATGTGGGTCTATAGGTCACATGATAGTCATATGAGTCGTCACGAGGAGAGAAACTCAGTAGGAAACTGCCTGAAGACAGAGATGCTGGGATGGTGTTACAGTGCAGAGTGTAAGTGACTGAGTAGTGACCTCTCCTGTGACCTGGATGACTAAAGACTGCTTTACTTGTGCAGTTTTAACATGATCCCCTCGAGGTGTCCTGCTGCCCTGCTGGTCCAGGCCTTTGTGGCACTGACCATGACCCATATTGGTACCAGTTCAAGCCCCAGCTGGGGACTTTTGTCACATGTCATCCCTGCATGTGTGTGTGTATGTGTGTGTCTCTCTCCCTTTCCCTTTCCCCTTGTTACCTGTTATCTCTTTACTGTTGAGCATCTGTTATAGACATTTAAAAAGTGTGAGAATCAGTCCTGCATCACACTATGACACATCCAGTGATGGTGTTGGAGCTTTTGCAACTGAAGAACCGTCTGCATTTATACTGACAGTTGGAAATTTAGGGCTAGTTTCTCTCAGTGGGTTTCCTGCTATGACCCACATTTATAAACAGAACACACTGGCCGATATTGCAAGAATCATTTCTGGGGAAAAAAAAGAAGAAGACATTTTACACAACACTTGCAAAAGCTTCAACTGAGACTTGTGTTTTGTCTCTGAGTCTGATTCTGCACCATGTTTGAAAACTATCTGAAACAACCTGAATACCTGACTCCTGCAGACTGACAGTGTCCTGCTCAGTGTCACATGCAGTGACCCTGCTTCCGTCATCACAGAGCTCTAAGACTCCTCACTGACTCACAGCTGAGACTCCGCTATTTACTTACAGTAGTTTGTAGCCACAATTCAAATTAAGCCTCATCTTTTTATATGATTAAAAACCACTAAGAGGAGCAGTGAGTGAGAAAAAATCTCAACTCTGTAAATGAAGATACAGGACTAATATCACAGTCAAGGATTAAATTCTAACTAAGCTTCTAAGCTTAATGTGGGACATTAAACAGGGATATATGGACGTTTCATGGTACAGGATGTCACATGCAGACAATGCCGCCTTTGTTATGAGCCTATTTACCAGATTAATGGTGACTTAGCAATAATATGGAGAACCGGTGACCTATTGTTCGCTTTAAAATGACGCCTCAGGACAAAGTAGAGCTGCAACTAATGACGACCGTCAATCTGTTGATTATGTTTTCACATTAATTGTCCAGGAAATGGGGAAAAATGTCCCCGAGCCCAAGGTGACATCTTCAGAGTGCTTTTTTAAAAAAATCCAAAACCCACATCAAGTAGCACTCTATTCTTGTCAATCAGCTAATCAATAAGTCAATTAAGCGATTAATTGTTTTAGCAATAAAAGGAAATATCAGCTCTCTCATCGTTGTTACAGGATGTAAAGGTTGGAAGGATGTGTGTTTTCCTGTAAAGGAGCATTCGGCTTCACTACACACCAGGGCCCATCTGCAACACTCATGTGCGTAGGCGGCGAAAAGCATGGCAGGGGAGGATGCCAGCACATACTGCTATGGGGAGGGCACACACGCTGACTATCCAGCACCACCTGTCTCACTCGGGTAACTGATGAGCACAAGGTGTGCAACGGTGTGCGCTCTCATTTATCTGCAGAGGAGATGAGTAAGCAAATTCACCTGTGGTGTCGTCCTCAAGAGCTAATTATGTGGTCAATTTTCTGCAACAGCGGACAGAGTGTGTGAACATCTCACAGACAGATTTTTCATATTTGTATGAATATGGAACGGAAATCTCAAAAGAAAAAAAGAAAAAAAATCTCAAGAGAAGTGCAGATGTATTTGCTCCTTTCTCTTATTTAAGCAGTTGTGTCTTTTCCTGTTTGTGTGTGTGTGTGTGTTTGTACGTGTGTGTATGTGGTGGTTGTTGCTGGTGCTTTCATGCCGCCTGCCTCTGCCCGCTGTGGCTTGGCAGGGAGACACTGCCGCTGACAGCTCCTGAGCAGGAGAGTGCCGCAGGCAGAGCTCGGGCATGACAAACCCTTCTGGAGCACACTTATGACTCAACGGATCCAAGATACAGAAAAAATATTTCAAATCCTAATGCCCCGACCTTAACTCTCCAACTGTGTGTACGTCCCCTGGCGAAAGTATTTTTAACCCTTTGAAGGAGAGTTCCATGGTTTATCACAATGTGGATCTTATGTTTGTAGCAGTTATAGTGGTGGCCGTCTCCCGAACCACTTCTGATCCTACATTTTGTTTCACAACTGCAGCTGTCGGCTGTTGACTTTGGAGAGTGGGATGAGTCAGGTGTGTGAGACCGGCTACACTGCTGCAGAGGGGTGGGACAGGTAGGCCTTGAAGAACTTGATGATATCATCCTAAACTGTGGCCCTCTGTGTCATATCATCCTCTCTTTGAAGGCAAAAGTGATGGATGTGATGGACACATGTTACTCTATGCTTTTATCTTCTAATGTCACATGGAACAACACGTTCCAGACACATTCATCACTTTTTAATGTCCCCTGCAGCATTTTTACAGCATTCCCCTGCTGTATTTTTACGTGTTGTAATTTCTTTCGCAGTGCATGTGTTGTCAAATTGATGAGGATGTTTTCTGAATCTGCAGAGCATTTGTGTGTTTGCATGTTTTCTTAAATCGTGTTGAGCAGTACATTGAGCTCTCAGGGCCACAGTGTACGATTCGGTTTCAGTCTTTGAATACGACTGAATAAAGATATTTGAATCAGCAAAGATACGTAATAATAAATAAGATGGTAACACACGACCAGGATGCAGAAGGAGCACACGTGCAGGTACAGTCCAAAAGTCAAAGCCAGCTGTTGACATTCAAACTCAGCCCCTCAGCTAATCAGGTGATGTATTATCCATCATTACTCTGGGTGTTCTGTGTGTGGTTGTCTTGACTACAGTAACTGAGATGTGAAGTGACGACACCACAGTCCTAGTTTATCTAAGATGAAACATGAGAAAACTACAGCAGACCAGACAAACTAACCAACTGTTAATATTTACACCTGACAGTGCGACTTACAACTTCACCTCTCTCTTTTTTTTCTTCCTCCTCTAATGAAATCTGAACAACCTCGAGGTTTGTTACTGTGTACCGTCACCTGCTCCAATATAATAAAAGTGTTGAAAACAGTGTTAAAAATATCATTTCTGCACAGCGACACATGCAAAATGATGAAAAAAAAAACACACCGTCTAAGTTTTTGTTCACTCCCTCGTGTTTCCGCCTGCTTAGACAAACTCATTGGCAGAGGTGGTACAGATGGTACAGGATGGACACCTCCATTAATTAGTTAAACCCTCCAATATGGCATCAGGCGGGTAATTGACCTTCTGCAAACTTTTTCCGAAAGACTCAAAGTTTATAGCAGCTGCAAAAAAAAGAGTCTAGATGGTTTAGGGAAGCAGTACCACGTTTATTCCAGTCCAAGCATCAGGCTCGGCACCTGTTTCCTGTTCTACATTCCCAGATCTCAGCTATTAAACTTTATATCTTTATAAGTATATCTATAACTTTATCTACCAATCTAAAGTCACTCTTACACTTTGGATGGAACATGATTCAAAATAATCATTCAAGTGTGTAAGTGAAATAATTGAAAAAATTGCTTTACTTTATCTAGGTTAAATATCACCCAGAGACAGAGAGGGAGACAGAGAGGGGATGTACTGTAATGCAGCAATTACTGCAAGTGTCTTTAATACCAGGACACTAATTATACTCACCATCTGCAAAATATCGCGAAGCAGTGATTCCCAAGACTGCCGTGTTGTTACGCTTTCATCATGATCACACTTTTCCTCAGGAGATCAAGAACGCTTCCATCCGACGTGGGACAAATACGAGTTGGCAAACAGCTCCTGTCAAGTGTTGCGCTGCGAGTGAGACAGCGAGATTATTATCTTGTTAGAGGTCACAGCAGCATTGAATTAGTCTTGTACACATGTTGAAGTTAATCTGAGGAGCACAGCTGCATCCAAAGTGCTCACATGGAGATGGAATGATAAAGAAACGTCTGAGGCATAGACGCAGGCAGAGGACACATATGCACATAGAAACAGCTAAATAGATGAAGATTGTTGTTTGTGTAAAACCTCCGATGAGCAGGCAGGCTGTTCTGGGCTTTAGGTGCATAAACACTGATTTCTCTATCGCCATATTTAGAAGGAGCTCTGGGAATCTGAGGCAGACATCTGTCTTGTGACCTATGAAATCTGTCACGTTGAGAAACTGGAAGCATGTCAGATATGTAATCTGGATCCAGACCATTAAGAGCTTCATAGACCAGAAGCAGCAACTGGAGATGATTGGGAATTGGGAGTGATAAACCTGAATTTTCTGGTCCTCGTCAACGTATAAAATTTAATGAGCTTTAGTCGTTAAATGGGTTTTATAGATAGAACAACAAAGAGGGATTTTGTAGTAATCTACCCTCCAAAATTCAAAGGCACTGAACGTCCAGATCTAACCGGGATAGAAAGTTTATTTGGAGATGTGATGGCTTATCTGACCAAAAAAAAACTATCTTAAAAGGAAAAAGTTTCACATTTTGGGAAGTACCTAAATTTATTTCCTCTCAGAGAGTTTGATGAGAAGATAGCACGTTCCCGTGGGGGTGGAGCGAGGAGACAGTTACCAGGGGTTAGTTTGATTTAAAGACTGGAATCAGGGGAAAACAGAGAACCTGAAGATGCATCTAACAGCATCTCTAAAGCTCAAAGAGGCGCGATGCTAATCCTGACTCAAGGTGCGGAGACGCACTAACGGCAACGCACAGAACAGTCACTGAATAGTATATATGTAGTTTGCAGATGAAGTTAAGAAGCACTTGTATTAAAACTTCCACTCTCCTCAGAAACCTCAGGTGACTTTATACTCATCTGAATCTGTTTGTCTGATGGTCAGAAGGTCTGGAGACTCCCCTCGTTGACAACTTCCTGACATCAGATAATGGCTTACGTGTCTGTGGTGGTGTATTAGGGCCACTGAGGGATAAAAAAAGAAAACAAGCTGGAAGAGATGGGAGCACAACACATTTAAAACTCAGGATGTTCAAGTTAACAATGACACATTTACGAGGATATTCTCCAAAATTATACATTTACATTTACAACTTTGCAAGAAAAAAGTCACAAATTTGGGTGAAAAACTCAAGCGTGTGTTTCAAGCACAATACATAACTCACCAATTTTTAAATTTTCTCACAATTTTTTTGAAAATTTACAACGGTAAACAAACTAAATTTGAAACTGCAATATTGAAATATATTACTACAATCGCCCTAGTATGCTGTCGTATGTGTCGACCACCTCTGTAACTCTCCAAAATCAGTGTTCGGATGTTCACGCCCACTTCCTGTCGTCGCTGATGAGCTGTGTGAAGTTGAGAGAGTTACTCAGGACTGGACAAACTGAGATAGTTTGATCAAACCGTCACGCTCGCAGTTAACAGCTTGTTCTTAAGGCTGAGGGATCCTTCACCAGAGACTGACTTCACCTGCACCTCCACCGAATCATTCCCGCTACCATTCAGCTCTCTGTCAGTCTGCAGGATGTAACGTGGTCCTCCAGCTGTATATTACAAAGCTTCCAAGACAAGTGATTTACACTGAAACGTTGTGTAATCATTATTGATTCTCATTGTTCTTGTTTTGTCTAATCACCTTAATTGCTAAAATAGTATTTTAGAGAGCACATAATCACAACCATAATAACTCCAGTGCCTCTGTTAATCCTTCTCTAAAGCTACTGTCAAAATGTAGCATTTTCTTTCATTTTTTTTTTAAGAAAATCCCAATTAATTAGTATTACATCAAAGGAGCAGTCTCAGTCTATAAGCAGGAAATGTAATTAGCCACTAATGAAGAAGAAGACTGTGCTGCCTTCATTCCTCCACAGTGATACTACAGGCTTGCGTCACATCGTTTCACTTCTTACCTCCCCTGGGGAGTTGATCAGCCAGTCTCTGGGTGAGGCTCGATAACTCCCTCACCACCACACTCACTTACCCGCCCCCCCCTGCATGTCTCATCTCACCCAAAGGGAGAGAGGGGAGGAGAGGCAAGCACTGCTGCTCTTAATGGCAAGTGCAGGAGAGCTCAGACTGTCAAGAAAGACCGACTTCAAAGGGTCGAATGAGAAGAAAGACGCCAAACACAGGCAGCCGTAACATGTCAGAGCGGAGAGCAGAATATAAAGGCTCAGGATTTAACTGAAGCCCAAAGCCCTCGTACACACAGTCCCCTGGCAGACACCTGCCCGAGTCCACTTACAAACAGCACGCCATCCAAACACACACTCTCACACCTTTTGAAGCCTGCAAGACTTTGTTTGTGATGTATAATTAAGAGCACTGTGGCTGGACGACGGCCTGTTGCAATGCCTTGGACTGTATTTTGATTGATAATAATGATGGTAGCCCCCGGCTGTGTGAAGCGACTTGCATGATGATGTGCACCATACAAACCTGATCAAAGCCCCAAAATATGAAATGTGACGATTAATGTTTCAAATGAGAGTGAGAGAGAGAGAAAGAGAGAGAGAGAGAGAGAGAGAGAGAGAGAGAGAGAGGAAGAAAAGGGAGGAGAGAGAGA
>OMNW01009485.1:18014-29481 GCA_900303245.1 Selene dorsalis
ATTGCCTCAAATTAATTTCCCAATGATTACCTCTAGGTATCCACCGTGGCTGTTTTTCCTATTTCAGATCCATAATGCAAACACTCCGCAAAAAGACTGCTGCATGTGAGTGTGTTTGTGTTGTATATGTATGTCTGTCTGTCTGTGTGTGTGTGTTTGTGTGTGTGTGTGTGTGTAGAGAGAGAGAGGCCAAGAACAATTTTTCTCGGACAAAGGAGGTGTAGACTTATTATGAAAAGTCTGCCAAAATGTTAAAGGCCTAACGAGAGGCACCAGTCAGTCTTGGAGAACCGATCGATACTCACAAGATCCTCCTTGGTGCGTATGATTCTTATGTTAACTCTGTGGCCATTACAGTGCACTCAGCCTAGATGTATAGTTAAAATATTATTTTATGCTTGAGTGACCATCAGTTCACTGGACTTTTTTTTTCCTCCTCTGACAGACAGATACCAAACGAAGACAAAACTGATTCGTAATGTTTTCTCGCGCATCTTCCAAATCACAGTGAGTGAGTCACTGTTTGTCTGATGCTGACTTCCTGCACAGCCTGACTCCAATATCCTGTTGGCATCCTGGTGCAGAGGGTGAAAAAATAAAAAACAACAGAAAAGCAGAAGAGCACACGGAAGCAGCAAATTCAAACTATCACAAGTCCAAATGAATCTATTACCATAACTCTCACAGCTCCTCAGCTATTTCATACGTCTGTGCTCAGGGAGGGGGCAGGGGGGCGCCGCTCACAGCCTCTCCTACCCATCTCCATTACGCTCAGCTTGTCAGCCGCCAAGCTGAGCAGAACACGGGAGGAGGAACAGCGGTCATAATGAGATAGACGATAACAAAAGCAGGGGATGGAGGGATGGCAGTGATGGAGTGAGAGGACCCAAACAACCTTAATAGCCCCAAACGAAGCATGATTTTTTCACCAGCTTCGATGAGGAAATTGCAAACTTTCAACAGACACAATGACGAGCCCGGTGTCCGGTGCATCGTCTATAAAGGGCTGTGAATTAAACATGGCCACTTACCACACAGGCACACAGGAGTGTGATGAAACTCAGAAATACTACTGAGTCTTGTTTTTACATGTTACTTGATTAAAATAGGGGCCACAAGCGTGCAGGATTTTTGAAATGATGAGTGATTAACTGAGGAGGTGAAATGAACCTCACTGTTGCTAATATTCTCCAGAGTGTTATTGCCTTCGGCTATTGTAACGCTGGTATGAAATTATTCATTTGCAGCACTGAAATGAATCAATTCGTGTGCCTGCATTTCTCTCACATCTCACATCTGTGCAGCTCCACTCTCGGTCCGTCTCGCCTGCGGCTTCGGGAAGCGTGTCCACAGCTCGCCACAGGTCACCGATCCTCAGTCTGTCACCTGGTCCCTGTCTGTGGGCTTTCTGTGGACAGCAAACAGGAAGCTGCTCTTTCTGCCAAAATAAGAGGTCAGGGGGTGAAACGCTGTACCTTTCCCTTTCTCTCTGGACAGTACAGCTGCACTGTGGTGCAGTTTTAGTGGTCAATTTAAACCATAAGGTACTGACTCAACCTTTGCAGACTTTAAAATTACTTCCATAATCGATGCACGACTCTGAATGCTTAAGGTGAAAACATTTCAGGAAATTATATGCTAGAGGTTTCACTTAATGACACAATCATTATCTCTGGCAGTCAAGGCTGGATATTCATCCGGCTTTCATACAGGCTCCAGCTCATGTCAAAGGTCAAAATATGGTTTTGACCCTTTTCAGTACTGAAGGACAAACTGGTTTTGTTAGCCAAGGTTGTTCAGAGGTCAAAGGTCACTGTGACCTCACAAAACACTTTTTAACCATACCATAAGACTCATGATGAAACTTCACAAAACAGTTTATATTTCATGACTGTGACTAAACAGGAATGCATTCTGAAAGATGGTGATCAAAAACTTTTTTTTATGTCACTTGGAAGCAACAGAAAGCAGGGTGTGGCCAAATCAACTACATATTAAAGACAAAAATTTGACATTATTTTCCACTTCTGGAGACAGGAATAAAGTTTGATGCTTAACTCAAAACGTTTCCACTAGACCGATGAGTAAAGAGCTGCTAATGCTAATGTTCACTATGCTGCCGTGGAATATCAGTGGGCCTTTGTAAGTTTCATGTGCGCAGCCCGCTCATTTATTCCAAACAACTCACTTTACTTTCACAGAGCACAGTGGGGGCTGTCCAGCTACAGACTGCAGCAGCCAAGGCAGCAGCACATTGGAACGGGGCCTGAAAAACCCTAGGTCTTTTTTTTGTTTTGTTTATTCTTATTTTGCAAAAAGTTTTATATGTATCTTGATGTTGAAATTTGTTTGCAGACATTTAAAAAAAAAAAAACTTGATTGAAAACATACTGGAGCTTCCATTTTCAACATGAGCAAACACAAAGTCAGTGACAGCGCCTGAAAGTCAAAGTTGATGTGCAGCAGGGATCAGCGCTCCAAGAACTACACGCAATGCAATATTGATGGTCGGACCTAAATAATGGATTTAGGTCCATTCTCTCAACCGAAGAAGAGAATATGTGGAGCTGCTGCACATCAACAGACCATCAAAGACAGCAAACACAACCTGGTAAACGGTGCATTAAAATCAAAACACAAAGTAATTAATTAACCATAACTGACCGTTCATAATGTCCCCTCAGATTTCCTAAAATATATAATTTCATGGTAAAACTTTACTTCAAGAATCGTAGTTTTCGGTTGCTGTCTCTGTAGTGCCTTTTCTCTTCTTCTCCTTTCTAATCATCTGCTCGGTGGCGGCGGCGAACACGGCTGTATCTCTTTCAGTTTGTCTTGTACAAAAGCCAGTGTACAGTATCAGAGCCTTAAAATAGAGCACAATGCCGTCCCCAGATAAAAGGCCCCAAATTGGCATCCAGAGATGGAGGAACAAGAGTGTGTGTTTCCAGCCCGACCATCTCAGCCTCCCTCTGCTGCTCTGACAGCCGTGTCTGTTTCACAGGCCTCATTATGAGCCTCTCTGTCTCAGCTTTTTCCTCACACCTCACCCTCAATCTCTCCTCTCCTCTCCATCCCTGAGACTCGGCCTGATCTTTGACTGCCACCTCTTTTTCTGTGCAGGTCTATCTACTGCCCTGACTGGCAGGTAATTACCAGCCAGGTGACAGCAGCCTATTCCAAGAGTTGAGAGGTCATCAAGTTTTTTTTTTGTGGTGTAGTTTTTCTGGACCTGCTGAAGTTCTCTGAGCCGGGTTCTCCTTGTGAGGCAGCGGCAGCAGGCGGTAACGTCACTGAGCTATTAGTTTAGTCGTTATGTGTGTGGTGTTGTCAGTGCTGCTCCCATCCACATCCTCTCGAGCCGTCTTTGATCCAGTGATGGAAAGGCGGGCGGAGTAAAGGGCTTGTTGTCTGTCTTAACCACTGTTATTATAGCAGAACAGGCAAGTAATTGCTACGATTCCAGTGCATGTGAGGTTATGTTTGAAAAAAAAAAAAAAACAGTGAACTAAGTGGAGAAAGAAAAGAGAAGATAAGATGTGGAGAGACTGTTGGATAAAATAGGGAGGGTGGACAGAGACTTGGAAGAAATGTCTATAATTTCTATTCTTTTGTAGATTTTGTAGATTGCTTTATGTTTCCCCCAGCCTCTCTTAAATCTGTTGGTGTAGCTACTCTGACTTTGAAAGTGGTGAAATTTCAGTTTTTTGTTTTTTTTTATGATGCAAAATGAAAGTTTAGGGGATTTTTTAGAGATGTGTGATGACTTTGTTCGTGTGAATTTTTCATGTAAGCCTTTAAAGTAGCAATTATTGAGTTTCAGCTACTGGGAAGAAGCTGTAAACACAACTTTATAACACTGTAAAAAAGTTGTTGTTGTGTATCAAACAACAACCTATTTACACATCCAGAGGACATGATGTACCAGCAGTTTTTTCCCCCATTTCTAGGTAGTCTGGCCACTTCATATAATCTCCTCAACACTTTGCTTTTAGTCTCTATGAACTCCTCAACTTTGGCCACCTCTGGACAAACCATATATTTTGCTAAGCTTTGAATGGAAAAGAAGTAAATACACATTTTGGCCTTTCTTCAAATGTCAATGCACAGTTACTTTTCATTTAATGAACATTAAAATTGTAATAAAATTAAGTAGTGATTGTGACATTTCCATCCAGAGCACTTCCAGTTGGGCTGAACTGCTACAGCAGAAAGGTTGAAGTCCGGCCTTTTGCCTCTTTCCTCTGTTTCTTTCCTCTGTCTCTCACTGTCACTGTATTTATGAGACAATAACAGACGACAAAGAAACATAGTCTGACTACTCCATGTTTGTCTGAGTGACAGAGACAGGTACAGCTTGGAATCGTATAGACCCTAGTTTGTGTTTGGGGATTGTGTCAAATGACTTCAAGCAACACTATGTCGGTTTTTGCCTTTAAAATACTGTTTCTAAACTGATTTAAATGTCAGAAAACGGCTAACAGGATGAATCGGATCTATGTGACTTTCCTGATCGAGTAGAAACACAGCGCCACCGTGGTCCTGGTACACCGCAGTTCTGCTAAGATCCAGAGTCTGAGCTCAGGCCCAGTCTCTCTGCTCCTCTCACCCACACACGAGTGCCCTGTGCTGGGCCGCACGATCGGCCAGCCTCCTCTCCAAAGCTCCGGCGAGCTCGGCATGGGTACCGGTGCCGACGACAGCAACGGTACCGGCAAGGACGACGGCACACTGGTACCGGCAACGGTACCGACGCCAACGGTGTCGGCACCGGAACCGGCAACGACAAAGGCAACGGCACCAGTAGGCTACCGACAGGTAACGGCAACGGCACCAAATTCATGTAGGCTATGTGCTTCTCAGGGTACAACAGAAGTAGCAGACAGTTGCTCTTCTCAGTCAGAGTACCAGTACCACTAATCCTACAGAGTGTTGCTTGAACAGTTTTAAATTCAGGATTGACCAGAGGCTCTACAGTTACACACTGCAGGGTCTGACCTGGTCTTGTTGGGATGTCTTCCACGCATGTTTCGGAGTCAGGGGAGTGTGAGGGCATCTTTTTATGTCTGTTGAAGTAGCTTGTGGTGGATCAAGGTGCTGTTCTTGACAGACAGCAGGACATTTGCTGATATGACCCAAGTTCTTCCTCTGATCTGTGTAGAGTTTACTCTGCAAACACACCTCTGGTGACTGTGGTCAAAGAGCACAGGTTTAACTTCTTATTCTTGTCTCTAAGAGACCTCTGACTTATCTGAATGTTGCTTTATAGGATTCAGACAGGTCACAGACGAGGTGTCTTTCTGCTGTAAACCCCGCTGACGGATCAACACTGCACAGGTGAATAGTTCACCACCACTCCTGTGTCAGCTAATCCATCCTGCAGCTCCAGTGCAGTCATGTGGAGGTCATGCTTTGCCTTCCTGTGCAGCAGAAAATCGGTTCCATCTGATGGGTTTCTCTTGGCCTTTGTCTGATCACTGCATTTAAACAAGTCGTGTCCCCGTGTTAACGAAGACAGGTGACAACCAGCTCCATGACACCGGTTATTCAGGATCACCAGCGCTGATTTCAGTGAAGCAAGTGAGACATCAGGACAGCCAGCCAGCGATATGGATGTTGGCTGCTCGCCGAGTGTGACCAAACTTCGATACAACACGCCACACACCGCCAACTATATACTGTTATGTGAGTGTTGTGTGAGTAAAACAATATCTTGCCACTCACCTCCAACCTGCATCTTATTAGTCTGCTTTTTGTTTGCCTCTTTTGCCTCCTCCACACACACAAACATGCCCACATGACTGAGCTCAGTCCAATGAATCTTGCCTCCACCCAACCAAGGAAGTCAAGTATGAGCTTGAACTGATATCGATGGATCACTCTGTCAGTTTTCTGAACGACAATTGCAATTCCAAGTACAGCTGCAACTCTCAAGTCCAAAATGAGCCTTTTAAGGCCAAGCAATTTAATTATGTGTTTTACAAGTAGAAGGGTGCTCAAACTTCTGCATAGGCCACAATGACAGTTCCATTTGCTCATATTTTCAAGTTTGTGAAATGCAAACTAAGTGCGTTGGCATTTGAGCAAAGAACACTTCTCTTATATCTGGATGAAACAGCAGGGGCTGGATTTACTTTTCACTTTAAAAACTTTTAAAACATATAATTTCCCAGACGTTTTCAAACTTTATCAAACAACTGTATTTGGCTCTTGAGCTGCAACATGTGCTGTGTTTTTTGGTTTTACGTTTGATGCTGGATAGCTCTCTCTCTGCAGCTGCTGATGGAGACTGTGATCAGAGAGAGCTGCCAAGACAATGAGCTGAAAGACACTAAAACATCCTGAAACATGTGCGTTTGGCCTTTTTACCAACTGATTGAACTTTATTTCCTTGGAAAATTAAAGAAAAGTTTGTTATCACTTCAACATTCTGCTTGTGCGATGGCTGTGCTTTGAATTAAATTTTAAATATCTTTTCTGTCCTTAAGCCTGATGTCTCAGAGTGCCCTTATTTTAATAAAGTCGTATAACAGCCTCCCAGTGTCTCCTTATCTTCTGCTTCCTGCCCTTTTGTCTTGCAAAGTGGCGTAATTGTTGTCTGTGTGATCCGGTCAGGTTTGTGCTGCCTGCTACCCCTCATTTATCTCATTCACAGAATTAACACATTAAAACAGCATCCTGCAGCTACATTTGTTGTTCAAAGACCCATTAGCCGCTCACTTAGCATTAGCTTCCCAGCACCAACACTGACAGACACGCTACCTCACAAAGGAAACACGACGGTGCAGTGACTCAGCCTTTTAATGTGCTCTGTAGTTAAGAGGAGTGGAAGTAATGACTTATATTCACTCTAGTCTCTTGTAGGTTTTGGAAGATTTTTTTTAACGAATCAGTAATTTCACTCTTACTTACTCTGACAAGCAGAAAGTGACTGTGGAGGACTTTCAGGTGCACAAGACTCGGTGACGTTTAAACACTGTGCAGCATCATTTTGACTCTGAATACTTTGTTGATTACATTAGGTTACATTACAGACCCTCCATCGGAAATGAAATTGTGGCAAACAGGAGAGAGTAAGAAATATTATAAAGACAAAAAATATGAATATATACTATTGTAACATGTAAAAATATAACATTATAGTGTAATATGTGGGGGAAAAAAGTTAAAATATGTGAGGCTTATAGGACACCAACTGTGGTACCCTGGTGTTTGTATTATTCTGCCCCATTTATAGCAATGAAGGTAGATGAAATAACACACATGACTCTCTTTGTAATTCAAAACATCTGCTATAATGATCATACAGTTGAATCCACAGCTGTCCACAACTATTTTAATAAAAACTGAAATAAACTCATGAGTTTTATTAGACTGTGTTAGCTTTACCAAGATGTTCATAATAAGTGTATATGAATAATCATCAGTGAGATGTGCTGGCTGCAAAGTGTCTGAAATTCACTGGTTTGCTTCTCAGTGCAGTTCTCACCTTGATCAGCAAATATATGGAATAAAATAAGAATATACAGTATATATGCTTGCTTGTCTGTAGGCCTTCACAATATAAGCAAAATGTGAGATGGGCGATGACACTGTTTAATACTGCGAGGTCGATATAACTATGAAATAATGATGAATAAATAAACAAATATTTAAGCGTGCATGTTAACCATACAGCTCCTGAGTCTTTCTGCTTTAATAGGTACCTTGAAACACTGAATAGAGCAATAGAAAAAAAATAATTTGAGCATACTTTTATTGAACAAATTGCACATGAATTATCAGTTCATTCCTGCCTCCTCTCCTTACTCATCACATTTTAGGCAACCTTTTGCGATGTGTTTATTGCAAATCTTCATATCGCGATGATGATGAAAATACCATTAATCAGTCAGCCCTGATTCCATTTTTACCCCCTCCTCACTTTTGACAATGTAACACAGTAAAGTTTGCTTGAACTACTTGTATTTGAGAACACTTACACTGAAGTCCTGTTACTTCTGCTTGAATAAAATTCCTTTCAAGTAAGAGTATTTTTACTTTTCCAACGTTGGAGGTTGATCATGAAACCAGCTTCTTGGGATCTGTGCAGCAGAGAGGTAAAGAAAACTCATCTGGTATCTGGGTGAAGACATGGCGCCTGTCAGAGTGACGCCCTTGTGATATTTTCAGAACGACATGAACGAGTTGTGTCTCTTCTTTTCTACTCATGGCATACTGTTATTGCACACTTGGACATCGGTTACATAAGAATCAGTAGCCTTTATTTAGCCGGAGAAGGCTCTCATTTGAGGTGCAGCATAAATGATGCAGGGCTCTGAATGACGCACGTAGACACAAAAGCGGTGGAAAGGTTTCCCACCGCAGCCACTTTGGGCATAAACAGTCGCCACCAGGCTGGTAACACGACTGAGTCACAGACTGTACCGCATGTATGACGTCTGCACCTCTCTACTTAAAAAAAAAAAGAAAAAGAAACTGTGGCTCAAGTCTCCTCCCAGGAGCGAGCACATAGAAGTAAGCTCTCATTTTAGAGGCTTGGGTACATAATTCAAAAATCAGACATTCAAGCATGAAAGCCGAGCTCAGAGAGATGTACCCTCAAGTGTGTGTGTGTGTGTGTGTTTTTTTAAAGTGTTTCACTGAGTTAAACATTGATGCTCCTCAAACACTGAAAAGACAAACAGTCCTGCAGACACATGAGGGTGTGGTATCCACTTCCACAACCAACGACCACAGAACATTCTGGAAACTGCTGACTGTCTGTTCCCGGCTGCAACCACGCTGCCATGCAGAACCATCATTTACCAACAAGACGGTGCGCCTTGTGCACCAGCTAACCCTAATACTTACTCCCACGCATGCTGACAGTGCTATTATCATCTCAAAATTACAGTACTCTTGCTGCTCCTCACTCACTGTGTAATAACAACTGGCAACACCAACCTCCAAATTCTTTCTCTCTCTCTGTTTCTCTATCTCTGACTCCTGGCCCTGAGATGCATCTGCTACGAATCAACAAAAGCAAGAGAAAGAAGGACGTGGTCTTCATCAGAAAGCACCCCTCGCTCTGATTGATATGCACCAAATGTCTTCATATAGGCTGCTCCTACTGCTGCTGCTGCACTGGAGGGGTGGGGGGAGAAAGCAGGCAGGCACAGAGCTACAGCTCAGAGGCACAGATGAAAAGCCCACAGCTCGTTCTATGATCCAGCTCCTCTGTTGAGCCTTAGGAAAACAGAACAGAGCTGCACTCTAAACTAAACAGACCTGCGGATGTGAAATTGTACATCTCATGTAAACTGACCTAATTCGCTCTGCTGCTGCTCAGGATACGAGTCCATCCTTATTTCACACCTCCCTGTGACCTGAGATTTGAAAAGGTTAAAAACATTGTTTCAGAAACTGATTGTGTTTGACAAAAGTCGTTGATCTGTGACATAAGAACGAGAATTTATGCCCGGAGATGCAAACAAAGTGAAATACAGTCATCACAGTGTTTGTGTGCAGCTGTTTCTTTGGTTGTCTAACGCTAAAAGGTCAGAGAGCTCCTGCTGAGTGGAGGGTGATGATGTGCGATGACCACAGCGAGCAGAGGAGAGATGTCGCAGGGCTGCACAGGCGTTGACAAAATTAACTTCTTTTGAAGACATGTGACAGCGAATTATCCCCTTTGTCCTCATCTTCATACTCATTTCATCCAGCATTTCAAACACGTGCACATAAACCACTGATGCCAGATGAAACACACCCTCACGCTGCATTACCTACAGAGTGACAGCTTGAGCCATGACTTAACTCATTAAATGGAGACAGAGGCCTTGACAGTTTACATAAACCACAGCAGATATGTGCCCTGTAGGCCTAATCAACAACACCAAAACATCTCCTTAATTAAAAATCATTAATGTGATGCATTCACTATTAACAGCACCAATTAATTACATACAGAGCTAATGTCTCATAAATAATGGAGAGCGGGGTGGAAGAATGAAAGGATGGATGGATGGGATCACTGCGGCGCAAAGAGGGGAAGAACAGATGGATGTCCCTCTCGCTCGTTTTGCTGCGTCAGTTCACGCTCATTCTCCCGCCCAGACCACTAAACCACGCTAATGGTGGTGGTGGTGGCGGCGGTGGGGGGAGGGGTCTGGTGTCAGCAGTCCGGCAGTTGATGGCGACAACTTTGTTTAGGGAAACAAATGGATGTGTCTGAACCACTGCTTCTGCCATCTGTTGACTGGAGCCCACTTTCCACCAAAGTAACGACAGCCGTTGCAAAGACAGGGGGCCCTGGTAGGAGGTCCGGCGTTGCTAATTTCATTAATTGCGTAAAAGAGCTACAAGTGTCTGCGTGCGCGCTCTTACATCTGCATGTTGTCGTCGCAGAAGGCGAAAGCGATTCTGTGTCATAGCAGCAGATGGTCAAAGATTAGCAGCAGCAGCCTGGGCCTCCCATGTATTACAGTTAAGACTCAAGTCACACAGCTAAGTGTTGAATACCTGGTGGTCTTGGCAAAAACCCAGACTGTTAGTTAGTTTGACTAAATACATACTGTTTTGAAGTTATTTCCATAATCCTCAAACAGCTGGATGAATGAAAAAAAAAAAAATCATCCATCCATCCACTGGACAACAAATGAGATTTTTAACATGCCTACATCCCTTTGGTGATCTTTAGAAAAGTGTCTGGTCAACTACTGAGCAGATTTCCATGAAATTAGCCGCAGACAATACAGAAAGGTAAATCTGCACTTTGCTTGAATGTTTCCACTTATACTGTCAAATACCTCATCGTCTATTGGATGGAAAGCCACCTGTCATTTTATAGATACATTCAAGGTTCGCTGACCACGTCTACTAATGACTGTCTTTTACCCCATTTCCCATCATCATCACTTCAGTGATCCCCGACTTTCATTTAGAAGATGACATTATTCTCTAGATAAATTGCCTGTGATATTTGCAACACATGGTCATGCGCTCTAAATGATGAATTGAATGAAACATGTTACAGTGTGGTGATGTTAGCATTTAGCTCCTGCCTACAGCTTGACAAAGCCGTTAGCGAGGCTGTGTACGTTCAGTCCTGTTCTAATGTTCCCTGAGACAAAGACGGTGGCCACAAATGGATCTGGTTTGTATCTTTTCAAAAATGCATCATTCAGTATTATTAGTTATTTTTTATCTATCTTGATATTATATTGTATTATTTTTATTATGTTAGTACAAAATGGTTCTTAATGCTATGTTTCTGTTTTTTGTGCTGTACAAAAACAAAAAAGACATGTGGAAGAACTGGATATGTGAACAAGAAAAATTGTACATCATGTGCCAAACTTAATATTTGTGAATCCATATTGTTGGATGATTCTGGATATACCATCAGTACAGTGCTGTTAAGTGCTGTTAAACAACCATCTGGATTTTTTAAAGTCATTATTTTTCAAAAAGCAGACACTTAAAA
>OMNW01009485.1:38676-53172 GCA_900303245.1 Selene dorsalis
TGTTCCCCACTTCATTCACAGACACAAAAGCATGCGTGTGCATGCACATGCACACACACACACACACACACACACACTATTAGAGGCAGTATGGTGACAGAGGAAACGAACACCATTTATAAATCTGAATGTCCTTGTGAGACATCTGACTGCAAAACATGGTAAAAGCAACAATTTAGGTAAAAGCATCAATCTAAAAGCTGCCAGATAAACAGGCAGACAGTTTTCAGATTCCTTCACTTTTTCAACATTTAATGCTACTTCCATGTACAGTACATCGATCAATCATGCAACCTTTAAGACAACATTAAATACAAATGTTACAACAATCCTTCATTTCATATATGAGAAATCGCCTCAGGCACCACCCTGGTAAAGATAACTGTAAATGTTTGGTGAATAAAGCATGGGCTGCTGGAGGGGGGGGGTTACTGTGTGACATGTTTTCATTTTGATCAACATGACAGTGCCAACCTGCTCAAAACAAAGTTAATACATGTTTTTCTGCAATGATGTTAAAACGACTTGACTGGCCTGTGCCGAGCGCAGCCCTCAACCCCATCAGACGTGTTTAGGATGAACAGCCAGGCCTTCTCACCCGACATAATTGTCAAACTCACTAATGCTAATGTGGCTGAATGGGAGCCAATCCCTGCAGCCACGTCATAAAATCCTACAAAATGACTGTTGAGGACAGTGGAGGTTTGTATAGCAGCATTTCAATACCTGCAGGCTTAGAGAGACATGTTTAACAAGTGCAATGTTTGGACGTCCTCTATACTTTTGACAATCACTGTGAAAATGGTGCATTCCTCTTCTGTTTGCATGCTTTTGAAGCTGCAAAGATTCATGGTCAATATTCCTGTGTGAGTCTGTAAATAAGAATTTCAGCTCAGAAATGAATTAAGTAGAAATTAAATGGTTACTGGTTTCATATTAAAGGTCCAGTGTGTAAAATCAGAAGGAAACCGTGGCATCTAGCATTCAGATTCTAGATTGCAGTGCTTGCTCGCGCTTATCCCTCCCGTCGGCAAAGTGACGGTGGCCTCCGAGGACAAAATGGTGTCTTTCACAACTGAGACGACTGGGAGAACCATATTACGATATGTTATAGGTTATCAGTAAGAGGTTAGGAGTGTCTCATTTCTAATTGTAGAGTTGTTCTGATTCTGAAACCAGAATCGGAAATGACTCCAAAACTGCAGAAAATGCTGGCATCGGTATCTGTGAATGCCTGTTAGCTCCGCTAAGCCGTTAGTGCCGTCAGCTCCGGTAGCACCATTAGGTCTGTTAGGTCCGTTAGCGCCGTTAGTTATGTAAGCGGCTACAGTTGAACTGAAGCAGTCAGTTTATTAAATGAGATGAGCGGTGCTCACCAAGTTTGTCCCCTTTCAGCTACCGTATTCAAAGATGGGGATGCAACATGGCAGCCTTCGGTTGGGTGCACTGCCACCTATGTATTTGTAAACAACTCATGACAAGCTATGACAAAGCTGATTTTTGCTAATAAAAAGCCGAATAAGTTCCACACCGTGCCTTTAAATAACAGTAAAAATTCCAGATGGTTACCATTTAAATCTGAAACCGTGGTTACCAGTCTTCATGGCACATGCACAACAAGAAACATGGGTTTGTTTTTTGTCTCCTCTGGAGATTTTTCCACCTAAATTAGCAGATATCAAATTTACTGAAAAAAGCCAATTGACCCCTTTTCCACCACCTGTCACATTTCTGTTTTGGCTGATGACGCACAATGAGCAGTGTCATCACACTTATGCACTTATAGAGCTGCTAGACACTGAGCCATCTTGTAAAGCAGAAGTGTCACGTCCCATAGCCCAGTTGGTGGAGGTGTAGGTGAGCTGGCCAGGTGACAGGTATGTGTGTGACCTCTGAAAGACGTTACAACTTGTTACAGCTAATTATAATGGAACATTTGTTGTTTTCTTGGTGACAGAGTCGGTATGAAGCAGGCGAACCCAGAGACTGGTTCCTTGTCCAGGTCTGTGCTGGCCATGATATTATTCTACTGTCTGAATACAAACTAAAGGGGCTGCTGATTATCTATTATTGCTTTTCATGATAAAACTTGTTTAAAGTTATTACTTTCTTAACCTCTCAGTGTACACAGAAATACCACAATGGTATTCATAACTGTAATCATTTTGATAAACTCTAACTCTAAACTCTTCTCCAGTGAACAGATTTTTCTTATCACTGGATGGTCATCCAACGTAGAAGTGTGAGTGAGTGATGCAACCTCTCAGACAAACTGCAGGGGGTGTCATTTCAGCGCCACATTTGTGGTTACACAGACAGGACAAAATGACAACAACACCTAACACTAAACACAATGTGTGTTCCCAAATTTCTTATAATGCGGGCCTGCTATGCCTCGACAACAGCTCTTTGTCGTGTTGTAAAACTCTGGAGCTATTTCCAGGAAACATGTTCTGAAATTTGAAACTTTGTGATGGACGAAGGACATGGAAATCTGTTCTGGCAGTTCAGACGCCATGTATCTAGCCTCTGTGGGGCTGCGTAAAGTTGATTTTCAGATGTCTTTCAATGCAGCGGGGAGATCTTGGCTGATGACTTCTGGTAGAGATGCACTTGGTGTAAAGATTTCAAAACATTTTTTTTGCTCCAGGTATAAATAACAAAACTTTTTAATAATCGCCTGGTTTAATCAGCAGAGCACTACTTTGAGAATTATAGTGCGTGACATGTATTAACCTTGAAAGAGAAGTTCACATCACAGTGAAAAGCAAAACTCTGTAAAGTAATTGTAGACAAAGAACAAAATGGCCTTCCACCGTCAGTTACCATTTTCTGGTCCCAAGGTTCTCTTGTCCTACATATCAGCTCGCAGGTTCTTTTCAGCCAGGCTGACATGTTTCTCCTGCCTGTTTTGAGGTGTAAAATGCATAGTGATGGATTGACAAAACACTGTCAATCAAATTGTGTTTCATGACCACTTGAGATTCTTGGCTGGTTCTGGAGTGTGAAAACATCTGAGGCGCTGAAGCCAAGGTCTCATCGAAGAGACTACACAGCAGACCTGACTCGACTGTGAATGGGTCGCAAAATCTACTCTCTACTCGAAACTTGAGAATGGTCTCTATAAAACGCTGTTTTGCAGTAAAGCCTCAGCCCCATTCCCGCTCCCTCCGAATCAATGCTGAGCTTGTGAATGCGGACAGCCTATTTGTCAAGTCTTTCAATTAAAGCGCATAATGCCACTGTGTTCCTCGCCAAGAATTTGGTTTTTGAGATGTATAAATAAACGGGTAAACACTCTTATTTACCTCAGTGTTCCCAAACATAATCACCCGGCCTGGCTCCATGCACTGTGCCCTGCATGAAATTAGCTTGCTATTGATTCCTTAAGCATCTATCCACAGTTCTCAGCATTCCAGGGTCCTAATTGGCTAAACCACAGTTTTAAATTCAAGCGACTTGACAGTTTTGCTCTTCATGTTGTCTGCAGCAGAGAGGCAGACTACAGAGGAACCCTGCAATGACCCTGCATCACGCCTGTTTTTATTTTCTTTCCATTTTTAATCATATTTCACATCCCGGCCCGTGACCCGACGAGCTGGAAAACAGAAGCCTTGATGTGACATTTGGTGACATTTAGCACTGGAATGTGAATGGCTGAGTCTTAACATTAAAAGGTCATGCCATGAGAGACAGTTTGTCCACCAGATCAGTCTTACATCTACATTCCTGTGTTTGTGCACACTGTTTGGATTATTCTGGATCCTTCCTGCTATGTGTGATTGATTTTTGCCCTTTGAGGTGTACTCTTGTTTTTAAAGTTGATATGGTCCCTCAGTTTCCCAATAATTTCCTAGAAAGGAACTGACTCAAAGTTCCTAAAGGTGAGGGAGGTTCCTGGAGAGGACTGTGTAATTAGGTGGTAAGAGTTGGGTAAACATAAGTTCAGTTGGTTTACTTTTAATTCACTTCCTCAGTCAGGTCAATTCGTCTATATAATGATAAAGTTTTCCAGATTTTAGGGATTGGTTAGAGGAGTTCCCTTTGCTAACTAAAGTTCACAAACTCTACCTTCCCTGATTCTTCCTAAAAACCTGAAAAGAGTTGGTGTTTCAGAAAATATGAACTCTCTTTTCTCTGCAAATGATGTCAAATTCTGTAGCTCTTTCTGAGAAATGCCGTGGATAAGTATTACTTATAGGACACGTAAACTGAAACAAGGCAGAGTTTTGGCACCAACACTCGGACCTGAGCTGATCTGATAAGAAGGTTGGAGGAATGACAGAAAAATAATCACCAACTTTTCCATCTGAGTCATTTTTCAAACAAAAAGAACAAAACAATCTCTGGTTCCAACTCTTCAAAAGTTTTTGTTATATGATGTTAAATTGAATGTTTTGAAGCTTTTGGAGTTTGATTTGACCAAAACAACCATTTGAGACATCACTTTGAGTTCTGGGAAAGCTTTGCTTTTAGACTTTTTATGTGTTCATTAAAAGGGGATTACTTTGGTAGCAGGATCCTTGTGGCTGCGTGGACTCATGGAAACCTCCCTAAAAAAGCAGATTTTTGTAAACTTAACATGTTCTTTCCTCCTCCACCTGCTGCAACCACAGGGTCTACAACACCATTCAGGGTCTGGGCCCGCCGTGGCCTCTAATTGGACAGGGACCGGGGGAACGTTTGTGATGTGATGGCAATGACAAGAACAGCAGCGTTCGGAGCCCCGCAGCCTTTTGGGAGCTCTCGCCACATCTTCTGACAGAATCGATGTGTGCGGCTGGTCCCGTCGAGGCCACGGGGAGCCTAGTTCAGCAGAACTAATTACTGTTCATTTTTAAAGTTCATTTGTTCCTGGTTCACTCGGGTATTTTTTTTTTCTCAAGTCTTTCTTTCCCACCTTGCTTCATCTAAGGAGACACCATTATTCTGAAGTGTTTCATCAAGTTTTGGCAATTAGAGAGCTCCAGACAGCTCAAATCACTGAGTTGATTTAAAGGAGGGTCTCAGGGCAAATGACAGACAATAATTGGCTATTAAACAAGATATTAAGGAGGAGGGAGAAGGTATGCTGAGCTGTTTTTTTGGTGATTTAATTGTATAAATATTGGAATTTACTTATTTTATTACTTGGAATGAGTCCCCCAGTTTGTCTGAACTATGACTTAAACAAATGACCCTGATATGTGATAACTGTTTTCACTTGACAGATATGATAAAAATACAACACATCGTTTTCACTGATAACAAAAAAAAAACCAAAAAAACAGCTCAGTCATGTCATAGCCTTCGCCCTGACATCAGCTCCAGCCTGACATCGTCCAGACTCAGCACCACCTGACGAATTGTTTACTGGCTGACAGACGCCTCAACATCAACCTGATAGATGCGCATACACACACACACAGTGCCGTCTTCTTATTGGGAATCCAGGGATGAAGCCTTCAAGCTGGGCTGCACAGCTCTGAGCTGACACAAGGAGACAGGCTGTTATAGGTAACTGAGGGGGCGTCGACTGGCTCGGTCTATGGGGAATCCGCTGCGGGAGCTCCCAGGCAGGTGGGGGGGCCTCGCTGCAGTGCTCTCCTCCAGCAGGGCAGCTGATAGATTGTAGCTTGCACTGACAAGACGTGAGCCAGCGGTAAGTGGTCTTCTCAGGATGCTAAATATAGCAACGACAAGTCATTGATGCAGCTTTTGAGAAGAATAACCTCAAAAATGTATCTTCACATGACAGACTCTATCTTTTCTTCACCTCAAGTAGCTCTTTACTCTTTATTTTAGGCAGTAAATGCTTGTAGGACTGATACTCTAATGTCTACACAGAGCACTTAAAGGTGACTGACTTTGAGGCGGTATTTAGTTGTGATCACTGAGGTTTCCTTTTTCTAGGGTGTCTTGAAATGCTCTGGGTTAAAAGTACAATAATCATTCTGTTACCAGCACTGTTAACGCAAACTGTACTGAGAGCTGTCAAACTCAGTTTTGAAATGTGTTATTTAGAAAATCAGCTGTGTCAAACAGAGTGTTTGTTAAAAAAAAAAAGAACAAATCTTGTGGTGCATTCATGGCTGCTGCAGTCATCTTAGTTTTCATTTTGGCGCCCATGTTAACAGGTCAGAGCAAACACATTGTCTGGATGAGGCGTTGCGTAATCTGGAGATTCGGCTTCTTGCCTATTTTTCATGTGTGACACACTTCTCAGCAAAAACGGAAAGAGAAAATACGTGTTGATGTCAACAGTCACATCAGCGCAGCAATATTACATAACTGACAAACCTCCACTATACTTATCTCTGTATAGGCTATCAAGTACAGAGACAGTGACATTTTAATCATGGTTTCTGTCAAAAAATAAAGAAATTAATTTTAATTTAATTTTGTTTCTTTGTGTTGGTTTGAGTTGCACACACATGCACACACACACTCAACCACAACACCTACATACACACATCCATGCCACGCTACATACTGATTACTGATTATGTTTTTCTAGGTTTATTAATAAGTACTGCAGTTTAAGAAGTAATGTCCTGTGTGGTTTCCACCTTTTGTCCTGTTCTCTGAGCATGGACCATGACAGGATGGACTAATGGATCAGGAATAGTTCACTGAGAAAACACAAGTTTATCATGTGAGATCGAGCCTCAGACAGATCAGTTGAGTGAAAATACTGTGCGGAGTTTGCATGTTCTCTGTGTGGGTTCTCTCGGGGTACTCCGGCTTCCTCCCACAGACCAAAGATATGCAGGTTAGGTTAACTGGGAACTCTAAATTGCCCGTAGGTGTGAATGGGAATGTGAATGGTTATTTGTCTGCATATGCTAGCCCTGTGATAGACTTGTGACCTGTCCAGGGTGCACCCCGCCTCTCCTCTTAAGTCAGCTGAGATAGGCTCCAGCTCCCGCAACCCTAGTGAGGATAAGTGGTACAGAAGATGAATGAACTGTTTATCCTTTCCTGAATGGGCCACTTAAAAAAAGAAAATGAAACTTAGAGTATCCCCAGAAACCACTCCACCACTACACACAAGGTCCGTAGAGAGGGAGCAGTATCATCATCAGCAGAGTTTTCAAAGGAGCTTGTTAAAGATTTCAGCACAAGTGTCCGAGGGCAGCTACAGCACAAACCAGACATGGGGGAGAAAATAGTTTGCATGAGCTTGTGGGCAGAATAAAGAGCAACAGAAAACGGGACGCTACTGACAACATCACAATATTAATCTTCTGACCTGGTATCTGCACCTTCCTGAACATTTTCTACCATGCTTTTTAATTCAAGTCCTGTGAATTTAGAGATTCCTAAAAATTTCCTCCCGTGAAGTTGCAGCTGCTGTTATGTTCTGCCTCCTGCCGAGGCCTCGATACTGCCGGACATGTGCTGCGGAGGCAATTTTCAGGTCGACATTGAATTTAATTTAACTTTTTCTGTATAACATGGGGGAAAGTCAGCGCACAGTACATTTGCCTTGCGAGAACATAGCAGCTCTCTCCACTGGAGATACAATGTCAACACCTGCACATATAGAGTAAGGTCATGACTTCATTACAGATACGAACACATACCAATACACAAGCTTAAAACGTCTTTGTGTTTTATATACAAAGATGATGCTAAAGGAATCATTGTTTACATAGATATCTGCAAACCCTTCACAGCTTTGACATAATGCAGTTCATTCACATTCAGTGCACACTACAGGTGAATGTACAGCCTGATTATGATTTCACAACCTGTCACAATCCTGTTTCGTTTTTTATGGTCTTGTTTGCTGACATTGTGTTCCAGTGTGTCCTCATTATCTCATCATCTGTCTTGCATTGTCAGTTTTCCATAGAAACAATATCGTTTCTAACAAATTAACCCAAATTTCATTGGGTATTGCTGTCTTCAGAAGTACATTATTGGTCAAATGTCATAGGATGAGTTTGAATCAAATTCATTGTGATAATAATCAAATGAAAAAAAAACTAAACTAATATAATATTTTGTAAGCAAGAGAGAGTATTTCTCCTGCAGCGGCTTTACAGCAGCATCATATCATATCAGCAAAAGATTGTATTGGATATACTGTGTATTCCAATTTGAGAGCAGCAGCATATCTCACTTATCTGCCTGAACTAAACTACACTTTTCGCACAACAAATAAAATGTATTATTGAAAACATGACGATCTCATTCTCTTAAATACAAAACCGCAGCAGCAAGGAGTAAAATGCATCGATCACCTCAACTTAGTTAGCACTGATTTGCTGTTTTTTTTTTTTGCCCAAATGATATTGTTACGCAGCAGAAACACCTTAAATTTTGAAGTAAAATGCTTCAAAATAGTCTTGTGGAGTTGCCTCATGGAATTTCAATTTCTCCTTTATGACAATAAAAGATGGATCACCGAGTGAACTGCGGCACACAGTGTGTTCATACTCAAGTCAAAGGGTGTTTTAGTATCAGTACCATATCCAGTAATATTCCCAAAACCTGGTGTACAATGACACGAAGTACCACTCACGACTCACTGGCTGTAACAGACAATCAAACACAGTGTGGGGGTTGACTATAAAATTTTAAGTGCACATAATTTCAAAGATGGATATTAAAATGTTCCTTTGGAATCCAAAATAATCATTACTTTGGGGCTTGGATTGCATTCAAGCATATTAATATTTCACGCTTACACTGAGGCACAGCATTAACAAAATCATTTAATTCATTTATTCGGTTATCAGTTAATTCATTCTTGGCAATGCTGTTTAAATTTTCTTGCTTTATTTTCAGTCATGCCGTCTGAATTGCAAGTGGCTAATGTGCTTTAACAACTGGATAACACATTGTCTTTTATTTCTTGTGCGAGAGGGTGTGTGTGTATGTGTGTGTGAGTGAGATCCTTAGAGTTTCTTCACAGAAGTCTCTATTTAAGGGCGACAGGGAGACGGTTAAGCTCAGGTGGGCTGAGTCCACTGTGGTTTCTGCTTAATTAATGGCATGCCATCTGCCTGTCTCCTGAGGAGGGAGACCACCAGCTGCTCAGGCTTTGATCTCACCTGTCTGTAGGTCTGTCTGTCTGTGAATACGTGACTCTGTGTGTCTGTATGTTTGAGCCGCTGCACATATGTACATAGAGAGTGTCAGTCCTCACCTCCTCATTGTGAAGCTGCTTGAACTAGGTGACATCATGCCTTCAGTCTGGGACTCGACGGGGCAGAGGTTTGGTCTGGTCTTGTTTTTCTAGGATAACAATATTGTGGTCTGATTAAATCTTATCAGTGGATCAATTTTTATTATTTTCCTTAAAGCTGCTAAAGTCAATATTTTATATTAACAATGGAACGGACTCTTCAACTGAGCTCAAGGGAGCTTCACCTTATTGTTTTAGGTTGATGACCTGCAACATTATTGTTCTGCTTCCCTCTCACTGCCCTCCCTGTTTCCAGCTGCAGGGACAGATGTTTTGAGTCAAAGAGCACTACGCCCTCGCAGTTAGTGACTAGCTGGTGAACACAGTGGTGCATCTAACAGCTAAAGAGACTGATACCAGAAACCAAAACTGAGTTAAAAGGAGAATGAATTATAACAACCCAATCTCCCTACATGGACTGTATCATATCAGAAACCTTACTTCCTCCTTTGCTCATGCCATAATCACTATGGCCACTAGAGGGTTTAGTCACTGACACCATCTCACACAACTGCTAATTTTCATTTAACAATCCAATGTAACTGTGTCAAAATAAAAAAAAACCCATTGGAGAACAGTAAGACAAAACCGGACAATACAGAAAAATGTATGCATTTCACAGTAACTCTCTCCTGACATATACACTCCACTACATGGTCACCTGTAGATGGACACCTCAACGTTACACCTATATGTCACTGCTCAACTTCTCAAAATAATTCACATCACCCTGTTGCTATAGCAGCATCCACTCTTCAGAGAGGGTTTTCCACTTGATGCAGGATTTGCCGCAGCCACAGAAGGGGAGAACTTGGTCCTTGCACAGGGACACTGTCAGTCTGTAATATGTCTAATTATACGGCTGTATACGGTGGCATTAAAGGCTCCAACCAAATCTAGGAAAAATAATACTGGACAACACAAAAGTATGAAGATAAGCGTGCCCACACACTTTTGATCATAATGTACATGAACTATTTTCGCATTTTTCCTCAAAATTTAAAGTTTACCTGTTTAATTCTGACCCTCTGCCACCAGATATTACCTGATACCTTCACCACCATCATTTACTGCCTCTGTCTTCCATCCATTTAAGAGTCAGTTAATGCACAGCATCATTAGTCTCAACATCGATCTTCCTCCTCACTGCAGCAGAGGCCTGACGACTGTCTGTTGTCACTGCTGCTGACGTGTCCCCTTTAAAAGTCAAGGTGAAGCGTCAGTGTCTTGTGTGGGAGGAGAGCGCGGCGCAGATCACAATAGCTGCATCTCAAAAACCGCCTCCGACAGCGGAGGTAAAGCATGCCTCTGCTCTCTCACTTCAAATCCCACCTCCCCTGAGAAAGCTTATAGAGGAATGTGAAGAAGAAAGAGGCGATCCAAGTTTGTCATTGAACACAGCAGAAGTCACTCTGTCCTCGTTTTTAAATTTATTTTCACCGCTGGCTGAATCTTAATTTCAAAACGGGCACCGATTCAAACCGTAAATTGGTACAGGTGCACCCTTTGTGTAAAGTATAACTTTTCCCCAACACCCCCATCAGGGACAGTGAGTTAGAGACTGTATATGATGCCCAATTATCCTGATCCCTAATGGAAATACTGTTCATATCCTGTATATATATTTGCTCCTCCATCACACTAATCTACAGTCATTACACCTGCCAAGATTGTATGACTCAGTAATTGATTGATCTATGTGGGTGTCATGCACTGTAGCTGTGTCTAGACCACATATGGAGAGCTCACCTTGCACTGTGCTTAATGATTGTCTTCTTGAAGTAGCTCATACATCTGCGTGCTTTTACAGATTTGAAGCTAATAGAAGATAATAACCATAGATACAGATGATGAAGTAAAATCTGACACAACAGATGTCATCTGTCACCATCATCCTGCTGGAAGGTAAATGTAATATTCCAGTAAATTACATTTCAGTCCACTGTATTTAGCCTTATAATAGAAAAGTGCTATACGATGAACTTAGTGAATCTCCACAGTCCAAAGTCAAACTAAATAAAATAACTAAATAAAGTAAGACAAAATAAAATGCACACAATGAAGATTAGATTAAATGGCATACAGGTGCATTTTAGCTGTGAATGGTAAATAGTTTGTATTACATCAACTGTTACATAGTAAAAGTAATAGTAGCATGTTATTGCACTATGTTAATGCACAGACCTTACCTCTAGTATTTTATTACAGGATCAATAAGAGACGAAAGGAAGTGAAGGTCAGCATGCATGGTCAGCTACTCAAACCCTTTCACCACCACCACCACCGCCACCGCCCGCCAGCACTCTGTAAACTGCACATTTTCAACACACCACTCAAAGAGGAACTCCGGTCGCTTTTCCTCTGTTTTGCTAACCCTCCTGTGGGCCATGTACATTTGTTTTTGACGAAGCCGGCGATAAAGCAATGCATGGAGCGGTGGATAACGTTATACAACATATACGATGTTACAACGTGTATATTTGTGTAGTCTTAACTGTCATAAACAAAAGATTATGGGTTACGGGCGGGTTTGTGTCGTGGTGCGCAGAGGTGAGATCTGGACACCGGGGTGGAGGCCAAGTGCTGCACTGATGTTGCAAGGTTGGTTTTCAGCCCAGAGATGCCAGGTGGAAGACAGAGAGCCTCCATTCTCCCTATAACTGATTTAACAACAGTGTTTTTCACAAGTTTTTCCATTTCATGCACTCTGCAGCACTGCATGTTACATTTCTTAGACAAAGGTGTTCTACAAATAAAGTTCATTATTATTTTATTTTTTTTATTGAAAGACAGACAAAACACAAAGAGTTCTCGTCTATGACCAACTGAAGTTGGCAGTTACACTTGCATAACTAAAAAAAAATCTGTCTTTCCCTGTCCACTATGATTTATTCTACTCCGTTACTGTAAATGAATTATAAAGCGTTTACAGAGAACAGAGACAGACTTTTGACATTCAAGGCAGGTTAACAGGGGCTCACTTTAAAACAGCACTCCAAAATAAAAATAAATGTCAGAACACATTGACCCCAGTCTGCCAATTTTTATGAACAAGCTTTCATCAGATCACTATATTGATTTTCTGTAATGAAATTCATTCGGTCAAGTGAATTAATTAATTTGATTAAGAATAAATATCAGAGAAATCTTTTTTCGTAGATTCTGGGACAAACCCGGTGTATTAAAGTAAGAGGCAAAGATAGTTTGAGCTCTAGAGGTAAATTAAGGTTTTGCCTCACCTCGCGTCCTCAGGCTACATTTTGTATCTCGATGTGTATTTTTGTAATGTGCTGTATTATAGAGCAGTGTTGTTTTTGTTTTGATGGATGTGATAACATTCGATGACAGCATCTATTTTGAGGTTGTAATGTTGTATAGAAAAAAAAGAGAGGATGCTGGCACCACATTCATTAACATGCTCCGATGCCCCTGAAGACACTGCAGGAGTTTTTGTATTATATTTTATTTGTGTGAGTGCTGCTGTTTAAAGTGACAAGACTGTGACTTCGCTTGGTGATGGATAGTTACTAAAAGTTTCCAAATGAGTTAGTGAATCTGCGGTTCAGCATATTTATTACTCTGCAGCACCACGAACATTGGTTTTTAATCAAACTGGAGTGTGTGGTGTGTGTGGTGTGTGTGGAGATGAGATTTCCTGTGTTTCTCTATATCATCAGTCAAGTGCTTGTCTAAATATACACGAATCATTTAGTTTCAAGCAGAAAACAGCATATACACATTGAATCACTTATTTCTGATATGAAATACAGTTTTCTGTTTATTTTTTAGGCACAGTAAGTGTACTGTAAAAACTGTCCATTAACTGTGAGTACACTGTGTGTATATAGGGCCAGGGAGATGCTATCATAAAGATGAGAAATCACAAGACAATTACTGTGCAGGAAAGAAGAAAAATCTTTCTCTTACACCAGTGTGTGTTCACTTTTCTATTCTTTTGTAATCTTTTCTTGTGTCTTCATTTAGTTTTAATATTTGTGGAGACAATCAGTCTTTGATGGAGCTGTTCTCGACACAGTTTCACTTCAAGCAATAAAAAGCCATAATCTGCTTTCCAATTAATCCTTTAGCCATTACAGTGTCAAACATGATGAAAATGCCCATCATGAGATCCCAGATGGCCACGGTGACCTTCTCAGTTTGCTTGTTTTGTCCAACCAACAGTCCAAAAAGCCAGTCGCATTAAATTTGCATTGACAGGAAACAGAGAAAATCGGCAAATCCTCATATTTGAGAAGCTGAAACCAATTAACTGTTGACATTTGGCCTGATAAATAAACAATCAGTCATCAGAACTGTTGTTCCATAACTTTCTGTATGATACAACAATGTGAGTTGACTGGACTGATCGCATCACTGGTAACAACATACATTTCAGAAATTGGACAATATCCATATGATATGATCATATGATTGATAGAGTGATATGCTGTGTGTGTCAATATCAAACCCTGACATGAGCTCCAATGGGTAAATCAATCAGCAGAAACAAAGCAAATAAAGGCAACAGGACTGACTGAAGGAGTGCAGGCATAGGCCCTGCATACCGACAGACTGCTGTTTGAGTGCTTTAGTTTATATATAGTTGACAGCGTCCGGTGGGCTTTGAACAGTCTTGAAAACCGTCAAGTGGAAAACAAATCAAGTTCTGCCTCCCAGTTGAGTCGAGTTCAGTACGAGGGCACTCAGGTGTTTGGTTTTATTGGTCCTGAATCACTCTGATGTAGCAGGAATGACCTTGACTCCACAGCTTCATGGTGCAGATCCCCGTGAAGGACAGCTGACACAGAGTGGGCGGGTACACAGGAAGCCAAGATAATGGAAGACAACCGCCCCACTTGTAGGTTACTGCCACCTCATCTCTATCTCTTCCCCTTCTGTCTTTTTCTTCCTTCCAGTCAAAAGGAGCGACAACATCCTATCTGGGACTTTCTGCTGTCAGAACTGTTAAAACAGCCTTGTCCAGCAGCCCAAAATTTAATTTTAATCACACCAATACTACCACATAATTGCATTATGATTGCAAATCACCTATGCTATTGTTAGACAGTCACTGATGAATATGTGAAGATATGAGCTCCACGGAGAGTGACAAATGACAGCACTAATGACACCACAGGCTGACTGCAGATTAGCTATGGCCTTATAAGGTCAGGAGGAACTGCAGCAATCTGGCAGGACTCACACACACACACACACACACACACACACACACACACACACACACATACACACTGATGACTGCAAAGTAAGTAGTAATGGGCAGTTTTGTGCATTTTGCACAAGTGCACGAGAGTACTGAA
>OMNW01009486.1:0-28772 GCA_900303245.1 Selene dorsalis
AATTGCACTTATTTTTCTTTTACATTAATTTGAAAATTATTAGTAGATTGGAAAATTGCATTAAAATATATTAAATCTCTTTCCCCCGACAATGTCCTGCTTCCTATAAGTAAACACGATATGTTCACGTTCTTTCATATTCTGAATAGTTTCCTTGGTACAGTGATAAATAAAGAGCATGATTCAAGCTGGTGGTGTGCAGCTGTTAACAGAGAGGCACCAGTTCAGGGTGAAAAGGTCAAACAGGTTGAGGCTCAGTAGCAAGTGGGACAGGGAAGAGAGCAGTAGAACGTTGACTCATTATGAGTGTGTGTCACGCTTGTATGTCTGCCTTTAAAATCAAAGCAGCTTCACTTTTTCAGGCTCCTTGCTTTGAAGGATAAATTGTTTGGAATTCTATACTTTCCTTAAACAAATAGAATAAAAAGACAGTGATTGATTGATTCTATTAACAAAGTATTGCATGCATAGCCGAGGTCTTACTGTCCTGAAACACCTGGCAACACATTTGTGACATGCTCTTCATCACACTGGACAAAGGCACTGAAAGTTATTTCTAAGTCAGTCGCACTTATTCTGTCCTGCTCCTGGAAATGACCACTACACAACACAAATCAACAGATTTGCTGTTTTCCTCTTGCTTTAGAAAGATTTGCTGAAACATGATTGTTCTCAGCTGTTTTGGGAAAAAGGAAAAAAAAAAATGAAAAGATATAAATGAAATGAAAGATATAAAGATGTATGACTTGGCAAGAACAAACAGACCCCAGGCAGGCTGGGAACGAATTAAAAGCCTGTATTATAATATTAGTTTTGGTATTTCATGTGACAGTTTTTTAACAGTAAGAAAAATGTTCTGCCTCATCTTTACAGAAAAATGTTTTTCACACTGCTAAGTTTTATTAAGTTAAGGTCAGGCTGGAAATCCCCCGCAAGCAGGTGTATCAGTCATAAAACCAACCTCCAAACACAGATCCTCACAAAGACAAACCAACTGGAAGATAAAAATATGACACATGCAAGGTGAACAGATAAATGCCTATCACCGTTATACGACCCGCCTCTGTAGTAATGCTTGCAGGAATTTTCTTGATGCTATAAAGTTCTGAAGTTTTTGTCTCATTTAGTCTCCCACTATGCAGTGCTTTGTTAATGAAATTCCTAGAACGTGGCCTCCTGCAACATCCACACAAAGCCTTGTTACTCAAATCCCCTCCTAATAACGCAAAGACTTGTAAAAAGAACAAGAGAGATTTCTTCAGTGACTAGACTGCTGCCATGGAGCTTTATCCCCTTAAAACCCCACAAAAATCTCCTTATCTTCAATCACCTCATCTACGCCGTCCACTCTACCCCAACACCCTAATCTTGACCCCGGCCCTGCTCGGCCCCACTCCCCTAATCCTGACCTCCCTCTCCCCCTCCCTCTCTCCTTCTGGCTGTGTCAGTATAACGAATGCGCCTCCATCCTGAAACCCAGCATGCTGCCGGGCTGTGATGGATGTGCACATCACAGCCCTGGTTTACAAAGCCTCTGTGAATTCGGCGCAGCCACCCCAGATCCTGTCAGCTGGTTCCCCCGTGCTCGGCCCTAAACGCTGCACACAGAGGGTCTCCCTGCTAGTAACAACTCTTAAAACCTGATAGTAGAGATGGTGGAAAACCTCATCCATAAATGTCAACCCCCATCTCTCCGCAGCCCCCACCGCTAACACCAACAGCAACCATGGAGAGGTTTAGTTCATTCACGCACTTTATGGGGGTCTTTACACGGGAAAACTCTGGTGTGAAATTGAAGATGAATTGTCGTCACTTAAGAATGTGCTGCAGAGAAGCAGAGAGAGTGATTGCTTATTTTGTTTGTGCAATAAAATTCCTTCTTCCCCCACACTTTTTCTTCTGTAATGGCGTTATTCATGTCTGCTGCAACAGGCCGTTAAACTGTAAATCAAACGGGAATCCTGAGGCCGTCCGACGTATCCCTCAAACAACAAAGACTCCATCAATAACCCTTCACCTCTGCACGAACTGGCAGAATATTACATTGACTATCTGTTTCATCCCATTCCTAACTCTCCACAACCAGACAGTAACCTGAGCTCTGCCATGATACTGCAACTCCCCGGAAACAGTAATTGTGTTTGTGAAGTTGTGCATGTGTGTGTGTGTGTGTCTCTCTGTGCAGAGTAGGAAGTGGTGGATTGAGGGACAGCGTCAGACCTTAAGCCCCAAGATCAGCCACCTGTGTGTTATCAAGGGCAGCCTGATAATACTGCCTGCCCTGTATCTGCCCTCTTTGCCTCTTCTCTCACACACACAAACACCCGCACAGGCATACATGCTGTTTGACCTCACGTCACTGGCTTACTGCTCAACACACTCTTGCACAAGCACAATCACTCCTGAAACGTGCAACGGCAGATGACGAGACGTGATTATCCGAGGGAGTCGGGAGGTGGAGAGTCTTCTTTTTTTGATCCACTTTGTTTTGCAGGGTGTTATTATCAGATGCAATCAAAATATTTCTTGTGTGAATTTGAAGTTCAAAAGCCCCTCGGCTCCTCCAGGCAGCAGAGAAAATAAACCCACTTCACTTCTGATGAGGGGGAATTTTTACTTTTTTTCCCACTGCATAACTCAGATGTGCAGAGAAGCATAGAAGCAGGTGAAGACCTCAGGATGCAAATCAAGAGAATATGAGCCCAGCTGTAGACTATAATTTCCTCATCAAGAAGAAAGACACACTGTCATAAGAGCCACTTCATCCAAACCACATCTCAACAGGTAATTAGACATCAGCCGTTCCCCTCTTTAACCAAACCTACAGCAGGGTCTCTCAGAGCCGAAAACACAGGAGCCAGCATGTCAACCACACACTACAACCACAAACCACCTCGACACGTAATTTGGAATTTTTCACTTGCTCCTTCTTGACCTGTTTTTGCCATTTACTCCTGCAGAAATTTCCAAAGGGGGAACTCCATTGCCGAAACATTGGTAAACCTATCCAACAAGGGAGCCCATTCTTTTGAAGGATCACTAAATTTCGGGTGTAATTTAATTCCCGCATGCCTCCCGTCCCGTATCACTGCTGCGTGTCTCCGAGGTACAACACCACAGTAAATAATGGCCTGGGGGAGAGAGGGGCTCCTCCTCTACTCGCCAGGCTGTTATTCCTTTACAGTAGAGAAATCATAAAGGAGCTGCAGTCATAAAGATACATCACCCAACAGCTCTATAAAGACTCCACAGATGGGAATTATAGTTGCGCGGAGATGTCTGCATAAATTAAATATCATAAAGTCCTCAAATAGAATGGCTATTGTTATAATGAAGTACAGAGTTACACATGATGGCTGGAGCAAACACGCAGGGATTGAAACAGCAGTGGAGAAAGCAAAAGACACACTTGAACATTGAGAGATTTAAAGATCACTTTTCAATCACAGATGCTAATCACCAGTGAGTTGTTTTGAAGGTAAATACTGAAGCCAGAGTGTGTAGACTACAACCTACAATCAGATGCCAGAACTACAGAGTCCTGCTCAGGTTAGGGTGCTTACTGATACATGGAGAGTAACAAGCAGAAAGGTGGGTGAAAACCAACTAAATACAGGCAGGTGGTGAATGAAAAAGACAAGTGAGGAAGACAGAAATTAAAATAAAAACACACCGAGGTTAAACCAGCATCATTTTATCATGTCTCATTATTCACCAATATTTTTTGCTTTTCTGCACCTCATGCAAAGCATGCATCACTTTGCAATACTTCAATATACAATATACAAAAATGCAGTGATAGCTGAGCACCTGTCTGCACATCTGAATGAGACAGTACATTAGAAATGGTAGGTAACAAGAGAAGAATCTGAATGAGTTCAGTGTCTTCAATTACAGATCAGATTGGACTTGTTTTGTGTGTGAGGGAGGTGTCATCACTCCTGAAGGTATTTGGTCTAAAACCCAAAATGCTGGGCAAAAGAAAATGTTAAATCTCATGAGTCAGAGGATCGCCAGTCCACAAACGTGAACTTCCTGTTGGTACAAGAGGACAAGTCAAAGGATCACCAAAGTCAGGTTAAGATCATTCAGTCAGGCAGCCACCCGATGGTTCACCTGGTATCGTAGCTGCAGCAGAGATGGGTTCAAATCAACCTGCTGCTCTTTACTGCATCTTCCCCTGTCTCTCCACTGTCCTGTGAGTCTGGACAGACGTGGTAGACCAACAATGACAGGCCGCTGCCATCGCTCCTAATGATCGCATGGCTAAAAGCAACAAGTTGCATTTTCAGAACAGACTCTGTTGTGCTATCATATGAGAATAATCAGAGAGTTCACCTCTTGGTTTGCAGATTGCTCATTTTGATTGTGAGTGTTGTGACGATCCAAACAAGTCCTGCATTCTGGTCTTTGTTCCACATCACATCCTCAGGCCCCACCCTGGTAACCCGACACTACTTCCCCTCCTTAGGAGCGAAAGCAGGAATGAAATCTATCGTTTCCAGATCAGTGGAGGAGGAATAGCGTGACCTTCTTTGATCCCCTCTGAAGGTCCTCCTTGTTCCAACCCTTCCTCTGCCCGCCTCTTCCACCCTCACACGCATGTTCTGCCCTGCCAAGCACCTGTCTGCAGGTATGAAATTAGAGAGTCAGAGAGAGATTGAGGGCCCTTTGCCTGCATACAGTGTTTTCTCTGGTGTCACCTGCCTGTCCTCATCCTTGCCCCGGCTTATCTCTCAACCCTTATCTGCCCTCACCACATCTGTCAGCAGAAATATCTCAAAGTAAATTATAGACTTTCAGTGGCACAAAATGGAGGCAATGGTGATTGTAATCAGACAAGGGGATCTGCAATCCAGAGGTGTTTAAAACCAAACACATACATGCCTCCTGTCTTTTTAAAGGCTTTATATGAAAACAACAATCCAAAGTTTGCTGTACCTGCAACCCTCCTCTCTCCTTCAACTGGCATTCTCCACTGAAAATCATTCACTGCACTCAACAAAACCCTCTCCTCAGCTCCTTCTCACCTGCTGAGTGCAAGAAAAGTCCAGATGATGCGAGAGGCTTTTGTTTTGCAGAGTCAGAAACTTTAGAGTTTGAGGGAGTGAAGCGTTGCAGCTGAGAGAGAGCCGAGAGCTGCACACAGAGATCAAGGAGAAACTCTGTCAGCGGGATCTGGATCGAAGCTCCCGAAATAAAAACTGTCAGTGTTAATGTCAAAGTAAATGCCCTGCTGGTGTTTACATCAACCCCCACATATCAATTTATTACCCGTGATAAGGCAGAGGCTGTTAAGGATAGTTAAAGATACAAGTTGTCAACATTATCAAGATCATGACAAATTCCCCCTCCTCTTCAATTCCTCTGTTATAAACACATTGATTCTTCAGTGACAGTTTGTTGGACTCTGTTAATCGGACACATCCTGCGGAGCTGCCTGATACGGTCCACTCACAGCATACTTGAACGCTGTGAGTTCAGGCTCTGTGCAGCAATAGCTGGTGGGATTTTGGCCACTTGGGGGGGGGCAGAAGAAGTTGTTAAAACATCACTGACAAATTATCACCCCATAAAGTTGTCACGGCGAGCATGTTACTGTTGTGAGTGAGCAGCACACTTTCCACCACTGTCTTTGGCCACTTTATTGCATGGCGATCGTAACCTCCCTGCAAGTGTGGAGACACTAAACATTCACAAGGCTCTCTCTCTGATACCATGGACAGATTCATTAACTGTTCCAGCTCTCACACACACGTAACCTCAACAAACCTCTGCACTCACAAACACATTTATGCATTAAAACCAGAAAAATAAACATGCTATATGTAAAATGAAATGGCAATAAATTCACTTAAAGATTGCTCTTTCTTTTTTCCTTTTTGGGACCAACACTTCCCCCTCAGCAGCTACCCCTTAACTCTGTTAGACAGAAAAAGCTTTCCCAACTGGAGCCATGTAGCTGACCGCACCAGAATAAGGCAACGCTACCTCACCTTTTAGTTCTCCTTTGGTTCAAATGGGTTGTTTCTCTTTCCACAGTGACTATTTTAAGTAGTTATACACTTTTTATGCCACCTTTTTTTGTTTCCCATCTTTTCCCTCACTCCAGCTCTTTTTTAACTAGATAATGTATATTAGTAACGTGCATCAGTGCTCTGACATGATCGCGGCCCTCTGAATGGCTCTTTGGACTTTTACATCACATTTTATTTTTAGCATGTTAACTTGTATCTCTTCCATATTTGTAAACAAATACAAAACAATCTGCCCCAAAGCTTTGACACACAGGAAGTGAGACTGGTGTCATGGCCCTCGAAGGTGCCATCTGTGGTGTCTTGTCTAATCTCTCACACTGGGACCAGGGGCCTTTGCAGAGTCCTCTGGTGGAACGTGACAGGTCACAAGACCGCCGCTGCTGCATGTCCCCCTGGTTCTCCCCCTCTTTCATTCACACACTGTTGAATACAGCAATCAACTGGAGGATATGAGACACAATTGCAGCCGACCCAGGTCACTTGAAATACTCGAGGTGTTTTTGATTTAACACACAAGGTACAGTGGCACTGCTGTAAAAGTGGAGCGTATGTGTGCCAGGCAGGAAAAATCAAGTAAACCTCCCATACGATAAATGGAAACACATGCTAAACCCAGTAACAGACCTGTTTGCAAAATATAAAAATGTGCTGCATCTGTTACATAATAATCCACTTGTGCTATTTCATAGGAGGTTGATGCTAGAAAAATGTGATGATTGCATGTTACGTTGCTCATAAATCAGTGGCAGTGAGTGGGTGGTGTCAACATCTGAAGTTAGCCCGTAAAAGGTTTCCCTGGGCCTGTGGATTTAATCCAACATGACTTTTGCATGTCAGGATCCCATTTGCAGCTTGGGACAAAATTTCTTTTGCCAGCTGAGGTCCCGTAAAATAATATGTGGGCAGATTTGCAAAGGCAACTGATATGGATCCAAATGGCAGATGACAGCAGCGAAAGAGCGGCGCGTTAATGTGTGCAAGTGTGTTTGTGCATGTGTCTAAGGAGCGAGCGCGCGTGTGTATGTGTGTTTGTTCAAGTGTTTCCCTTATACGTGTCCGTGTGCATGTGCCCGCACATTCCCCGTAGCAGGAGATCCATCATCTGGCTCATATTACAAAGCAGTGGGGATCCTCGGTCAATTCCGGCTGACGGATGAAAAGAAGACCTAAGATGGCAGCTATGTCAATAACAGGCGTGGCCTCTGCTGACATCTGCCAGCCTCAAACCCTCACCCTCTCACCCCATTAGCTCCATTTTGTACACTATACCAACCAGATGTGACTCCTGCCCACATCTGTCACAACCATGACCCCACGGCCTGGCCAGGGTTCAAATTTAAATTCACTTATCTAGTTGCCGTTTAGCTGTTAATAGACAGGAGAAATTATTTATAGCGCGCAAAACTGCCACTCATCCCTTACACACATTTTTTCTCTTTCAGCCGCCTGCCAAAAAAGCCCCTAAAATAGCAGCAGTGCTGAACCATACAGTATATTGCTGTAATTGAATTACTTTTGCTGAAATGCTTTATCTAAATTACAGTTTGGATGTGCTTCGTGAATGCGCTGACTTGATTTTCCATTTTGGAGGACAATGACAGTGCAAAGTGTGTGCGAAAAGCAGCATAAATCAAGAAATCCTCACAGAGCATAAATTGAAACACATGTTCAATCCAGGCAGAGGCTCATTTAAACCTTAAACTAATAAGAAACACTTGTATTCAGTTACAGAATGCTGCATACACGATAATGTATCTCAGTTATTTCACAGGAGCTTAATGCAAGCTGAGATGAAGACTGTATGATGAAGAACAAAAATCTGAGAGGCTCCACTGGGGGAGCGTTTAGAAGAGGGGGTCACATTTTTAATGGTAGTACATTCTTGTACAAGAGGAGGACTTTGCTATCTGTGATCTCTCCACCGACTGAGAAGATAGGAGAAGTAACGCCAGGGATGTGTCACATGCCACGAGATTATTCCACTCTTACAAGTAAAGATAGCGATAGAGCAAAAGAAGTGCAAAGTTTCCACCTCATCCCTACACACGCTCTTACAGATTTTCTCCAACAGTGGACAACATACATCAGAGTAGAGAGTGGATGCAGCACTGGGCCACCCTTAGTGAACATGTATGCACCAGATATCATGCAGCCACAATACACAACAATGTGTCCTAATGGATCTTGACTGTGTTGTACTACATTTTAGTAACTGCTAGCAACTTTAAAACTCACAAGAAGACTGCACCATTACACTTAATAAATCACAGTGAAGACTGGCCACAGTGGATCCAGTCAAACTGAGGAAAAAACATCCAAAGAGACAAAATACAAGAAACTGAAGAAAACCACTTCACCTCATGCAACACTGAGGTTTGTGTTGAGTTGTGATTGGCCAACTGAGGCACGTTACATCTTTTTCTTTTCGTCTCTCTTTCAGGAGCTACAAACAGTCCAGTGAGCCATTTCTCAACAAATGACATACTGGAACACACAACTCACTTCAGCAATTTAAGACATTATGTTTCCAATAAAACATACCCTCACATGCTCTTTGCCTTTGTAATAAGTCAGGTTACGGCTGTGGGGAGCAAGTATGCGTATGCTAACGTTTGCATCATCTAATGTTAAAGCAGATCAACACACTCCATCTCCAAAACTTATGCTGTTGAGTTTTTAACACATAACAAACACATAACGCTGTTGTGTTGTGTTCATAAAAAAGACATCACCCACCAAACTCCTTGCATACAGAGCATCGTTCTTACTACAGCTCCATGCACACCGTTTAGGCTTGTTGTGCTTGGTTACAGTTGCTACGAGGTACTTGCACAACCGCTGTAAAGGAATTGGGCTTTGTGAAAGGTCAATTATCGATTTAGACAAATATAAACAAATTATTCTGGGTGGACTCCAAACTGGCTCAAGTGTTAAATGCAAAACTCTGACAACATGCTACCCATGCAAAACCATTCTGACATGTTTCATTTCACTAATGGAAATGGAAACTTTGCAGAATTGGAGTGACAGCAAAAGCAGCTGTGGCAACCTGCAGCCTGGGAATTAAAAAAAAAAAGCCTGTGGCTGGTAGCTAATCATCTGTTAGTGATCAGAGCTTCTGAACATTTGCTCAACTTTTCCCTGAGTGTAACTATCAACCAGAGACAGTATCTCAGCTGCCACTGCTCCTTCTTGAGGCTGTGTGTGTGTGTGTGTGTGTGTGTGTGTGTGTGTGTGCGTGCGTGCGTGTCCTTGATCTATGCACCAGCCCTAATGCATGCCTGCATGCATATAAATATACTGTCAATACAAATATAAACCAAAGGAATGTCAACAACCAATCAAAAGGAATCCAGTTCACAGGTTAGTGAGGTTGACTCTGACCCTGAAGACCAGTGTGCAACTGCCTGCTGAAATCTACATTACATACTCCACCATAAAAAACTCAGTGGTAGAAATTAATGTTGACCACTCCTGTTCTCCAGCGCTCATCAAACATCTTATTTCAAAAACTGTGCATCGTTCAACACTGCATTTTCACAGCAGAACTTCCTGAAGGACAGGTCAGTTCCACTCTACGCCACCCAATGAAGTGTGGATTTGTGATGCTTAACTAGGCTGGCATTGACTTGACTGCAGTAGTGCAGAGGAGCATAGCATCACATACAAAGATATAAATGCTCAAATGTTTGTCAATACAGACATGCTATTAGGGGTGTACCAAAATATCGATATGAAATATCATGATATTTTGTTTCGCAATACTGTATTGATATTCAAAAGCACTATATTGATCTTTGTATTAATAATTTACATGTAAACATTCACAGCGGTGGTTTACTTTTGTGTTGCATTTAAAACTGATTGCTAGCTGGCAGCAGTCATTCAGTCACTGATTCGTCTGCTCCAATGGAACAATGAGATCTCACAAGAGTACAGGTCTGTGGCTCATCGCATGCTCAAGCTGCTGCTAACTTAGCACAGTCAAACAGGAAAACAATTGCAATATATCATCTTGCTTATAGATCGCAATATATCCTATCATTGCTCCGTATCGCCAGATTCTTGCCAATACACACAGCTCAGGAAAATGACCCACAAATTAACCTTTGAGTGCATTTTTCAGTATTGACGATGACTCCCTACCTTTCAAGTGGTCATAAAGTCCGACTGGGTGACGATTCTGCCGCGTGAAGTCCATTGCAGGCTGTCTAGCGACTTCATTTGCCTTTCCTTCCACTTTTCTGGCATTTCCTTCCTTCTTGCTACCTGGCAGCAGGTACACTCATTTTCCTTTTTTGGTCCAGCTTGAAGGTTGATCATGTCTATCATCTTGGTCATTATTGGATTGGACAAAATGCAGAACCAGCACCATTAGTATCACCCTGCAAAAGAAAACGAGAAAACAACATAAGGACTATTGACTTAGATTTGTCTTTTGGGCAATATGTATTTGCAAAGAAGCTGACCAATGAGAGCACATTGAGCTCTGATGGCAGGGGGGAGTGTGAATAAAGCACAGTATAGGAGATCTACAGCAAATTCACTTGAATGAAAAGAATAATAATAAAATAATAATAATAACAACAACAGTTAGAGGCTCAAATGACTTTTGAACAGTGAACAGTGGATTACATTTTATCATCATCAGCAGTTCATGTTTGGCCTGAAAATCCTCATCATGCAAAGCAATAGTTACTCTATTGCCTAAAAGAAGATGATGTTAATGTTAAATGTTAAAAATTTGCTCTTGAAATGCAATATAGTTCTTTAACTACTACTAAACAAATAGACTGCTGATGTAAATAAAAGTAAATATACTAAATATATAATAAACATAAAATCCTGGTCATAAGAAAAAAGAATGAACTTTTAAACACAAGTTTAATAAGTGTGGCATTAAAAAGCCACCGTACGCTCACAGTATGAAGGACAGATGTTAATAACTGTGCAGGTGAAAAAAGTTACTTGACCAAAGTGTGTTCACAAGTTGCAGTAATGATGGCAGACATGATGGCATTCCTCCCTTTGCTTGCCCTCTAACATGTTTAGACATCTCCTGCAGTGTGGGAGAACCACATCAGACTCAAACACAGTGTCTATCTTACCATCAATGCATTTAGGAAACATCAAAACATCAGTGTATCTCAGACCTCACCTGGTTACACCACCCTGCACTGTCAACAAAGCCCAAGTCCCTCAACGTGATCTGCACTGTTTAGCTGTGGGTGACAGCTGGAGCAAATGTTGGCACTGATGCATTCAGGTTTAGTTTCTTCACAGTGACGTTTTGTGGTGAAGGGCAAAGGACATGGTGAAAGAGATGTTGTTGGGTTTCTTTTTGTGCATGTGTGTGTTAACATATATCCAAGAGGCAGGGATGTGAATGTGTGATGATTAAAGAGCTGGGTCCTATCTGCAGCAGGCTTAGCTTGTGTGTGGCTGTGCGTGTTGGGACGGTGGGTGTACGTCTTGTTTGATAACTCAGACAAAAAGACACCATACACTACACTACACTACACTACACCCTAGTGTTGTAATGTAACCAAGTACAAATACTTTGTTGTGTTGTACTATGTTGTTTTTACTTAAGCAGGATTTTCACAAAGCCTACCTGTACATAACCTTGTTATTCATATTTCTTGCAACTTTCACTTTTACTCCATCACATTTCCACCACACAATGTGTATTCGTTACAACCTCAAGATATTAGGTTAGACTGCAAGAAAGCAGGTTTGGCAAATCAGCCCAATAAAGTTAGATAAAGAATAATATCAGAAAATTACTTCTGATATTTAGGTACAGTTAATATCAGAGACATTTATGTGTGTAATATTCTAAAAGTTGACTTTAACTTTTACCAAAGTAATTTACTGGCAAGATACTTGTACTTTTACGAACATATTTATCTCAAGTACTTCATACAAGACTGCTTCTCTCTGGTTTACAGTGTTAGCCCCACCATACAAGAGTATAGTCTACTCATTGTCCATGCATCCTCAGTTTGCAGGCCCAGGCATGAGGCCATGGTGCTGAACAGGGAGTAAACAATATTTGTCAACAAGCTATATCTTGTTAGATGGGTTACAGTCTAGAATTCTAATTCTCTGTACATTTTGCGCTAGTAATACATACATAAATATTGATTATTAATATCTATGAGTATCTTTTACCAGCAGAACCAGTATGCTGTTGAGTCTTACCTTTTTACAAAGGTTGGGAGTCGGATTCTTCCTCTGTTGCTCTATTATTCATATTCCTTTCATGGAAGGGTCCAAAATCCTAACATATTTTTAAATAAAAGTATTCTGACTTGTGAGTTGTTGTGAGAATCCACAGTAGACTATATAAACATTGTTTATCCAGCCGGATTTCCCGCTACTTAACTCTCGCGTTCTCTTTCCGGTGCATCTGCGCCTGCGTCACCAGGTGTGTTTGTTTTTCTCATTTTAACCCGTGGTTCCAACATGGCGGCTTCCCTGGTCCAATCAGATCTCACCTCTTGGGAGGGTCCAGGGAAAGCCAGCGAACGTCACCGGGTGTAAAGTTTGAATTAAATAAGAAAAAGACACCAAAGATACTTTGGTGAGACATATAAATTGTTCTCTCCATCAGGAAAAAGTCTGTTCTTTCCACTACCGATTTTTTTTTCTTAGCTAATTGATAGACGTATCTCTGGCCAATCAGAGCAAGCTCTTGGAGTGGGTCATTCTGAGTGACTACTATAGCTGTTTTCACACCTGTCACAGCGGAGTGGCTGCAGACTGAGGTGTGTGTGTGTGACAGACAAATATCTGAAATTATTTTTAAAAGTTTCAGAGGCATCAAAAATTTAATAAACATTTCTGTTATTTTTCTGATGAAAAAATGGAAAATAAAATAAATGCATGCAAGTATTCACAAACTTGTTTTTGACAAGGTGTAGAATTATTGAGCTTTTTATATTTCTTGTATTAAGTATATCTTATGTACGGTAATAAAACGAAATCAAAGTTGGACCAGATCTCCTATTTTTCCAGCAGAGACAGGGTCCGACAACAGTTGGTCATGGCTGGTTAGTTCTGACTCTGTCCACTCTTCATGTCAGACTCCAAGGCCAGTGATATCCTCTAAAGAATTACAAAGATGTTGACAAACAACAGCACATCCTGATTTTTTAGGTCTTGCTTCCCTGATGGCTCCAGGTTAAATAAGCCTACACAGTATGCCCATGTTTCCATGTTCCCATCAATTAGATAAGCAGAAACCTTTTTTGGATTAAGTCACAAAGTCCAATTTCACACTGAGCTCTTAAATAAAAAAAAAAGACAAGCAGCTTTTTACTGTACTAAAAACTGAGATATCCAGTTCAAAATACAACAATGTGGCTCCATAATTCAGATTACTGAAACAACAAGTTTGCCAAAAAGCTCCTTTATTCTCTTATTTGTTTTTATCTGCTCAGATACTTAAACACTCATTGACTGTCAGTCCTACGGGGGGCGCCACTGGTTCGTAGAGGGACCTGATATCGGGCCACGGTCCAAACAGCCAGAACACAAAATGAACCAGCATGAATGAACCCAGTCTAAAGTTCTGTGTGAACATACAGTCCGTGTGTATGTGTATGTGATTATTCAAGTGTGTGTGTGTGTCTGTGTATGTGTGTGTGTGTGTGTGTGTATGTGTGTCAGCGTGTAGGATGTGTGCCTAAGCAAACACACACCACACACATAGCCCACCACAGTTGATAGCTCGTGCTCGGTGGAGGAGTATTAGTTACAGGATTGAGAAATTATTTGATTATAAAATACCGTTGACTGTGTGTTCTTAGGCAGCTTATGCCAGTTATGTGTGTGCCAACAGGCTAGGCCCAGTAGTTTTGTGTGGGAGTGTGTGTGAGTGTGTTTGGGTGGATGTATGAGTCTGTATATTAGAAACAGGAAAGGGAGAAAAAAAATGGGAGTGAGGGTGAGATTAAAAAATAGTGTATGCATGCATTTACATAAACATCAGAGTGCAGCACTTGTTTGCGTCTGTGTGAGTATGAGTGTGTTCGCATGTATGTGTGTGTGTGTGTCTGGGTGTGTGCATTCCTGAGAGGACCCTGAGTTGATCAAAGCTGCTGACACCCCAGGCAGTGTCCTCCTGAGGGAGCCAGCTGTCGGATCTGGGATCAGAGATCAGTGGTGTCTGTCCTCCCTCCTCTTCACTCTCTGTGGGGTCTGTCACAGCAAGTTAGCACTTAGCCAGAGGCACTGATCAACAATCAGATTGGGCTCTCCTAAAGTAGTCGCTGTGACGACCAGGCCAAAGGAAGGGAGGCCAAAGAGGGAGTGAAGCTGAGATTTATTACAAATTGGAGAATCACGACAGGAGACACGAAAAATCAGACAATCAGACAAGTTGTAAACAAACAGTTTGGCCCAAAATGAAGACCGTTTAAGCCAAGTAACCTTTTTAACATTTTTTAAAAATATTTCTTCCTTTGTTAGTTAATTTTTCTCTGACTCACATACACAGAAGTCAAGCGTTCCAAGTTTAATATTAAAAGGATTCAATTTGTATATTGCTTATTTGCAAATACAAGGAAACACAATGTCACCGAGGGTACAATGAGTTGTTGATACTGCATGTATCAGTAAAAAGTTCACTCACAGCTCTGGGTTACATTTAGGTTAAGATTGTGTTTCTTGGTTCAATACAAAACCACGACTCAGGATGAGAGGCCTGGACTCTGATGTCAAAGTCTGGCACATTTATGTTCCAACCATCCACCCAACAGCCACCCACAGCGACCCTCTCCCACCAGTTTCTGTGTGGTACAAAAATATAGTTTCTTTAACAATGAAGGCAAGAGTATTGTTTCTCACCATAACCTAATATAATAATTGAAAACTACATTATCAAAACATACATAAACATTATTTTTTGGGGGAGCATGGTCAGTTCGTATGTTGTTGTATCCTTGGCCCCCTTCTTTAAGTCCCCCATGTTGGTAACTAACCACTGGTCTAAAGTGCCTCCGACATAAAACTAAAAGCGGGCACACAGGAATTTTCTAAAGACTCTTTATAGCACAGGAAATGACAAAGCCAATGCCATGTCTACGTCCAAGCAGGAGGTCGCTTGGTGAACTGTTTTCATCAGACCTGTGACTTTGTGACTTCGTCTTAAAATTTTCACTCAACTTGGGATGTGCAGTGTTAACATTATACATGGGAACAATGGCAAAAGCTACAAAAATAAGACCCAGAAGAGAGTTATCCTTTAACACTTACCCATGTGGAGCTGCATGACCTTGAGGACATGGCATGAAATCTGTGAGAAACCTTCTGGCTTTCTGCTTTGAACACACAGGGGGAACAGGCTGACAAAGAAATGTTGATGTTAGCAAAATGATGCATTACAAATCTGCCATATAAAACACTGTAGTCGTGGTAAAATTATTCAGCCCAATTGCACTGGTCACTGACTGTGTGTGTAATGGTGTCAGGAGTGTAGGCACCCCTGACCGTGTGCCAGGCCTCTGGTCAGCCCACCCGCCATAGATGTGCTGCCAGCTCTGACTTGGCAGGCACTTCGAAACCGTTCTTTACCTCTGCAGCGGTCAACAGCATCAGCAGCTCTGTCGGACCACATGTGTACGCAGAGCCTATGAATCAGTGTGACTGGAACGCTTGTGTGTTCATGTGTCTTTCTAATGGGGTGTGATATGGGGTTTGTGTGAAATGTGTGCGTGCAGTTGCTGCAGGTTTGAATTTTCTTGACGCTAAATTTCTTTTCGGCACAAAAGGTCAGTTTACTCAATTGACTCAAAACATACTGCACCTTCCCACGCACCTGTAGCAGTATCTTACCATGCAGACAGTTTGGATTTTACATGCAAAAGTTTTGTGATAATCAATGAGATCTCAGCGTCAAACACAGTAAAAATGAAGCGGGACAGAATTTTGTTTGTGGTGCTGCAGCATTAAAACAATGTTTGTAACTTCAATGAGCAACATCTCTTCCAAGAGACAGAGTTAGCATTATTCTCAATAAGCCAAAGAGCTGACTGTGAAGAGCTTTCACTGGGACTATTTCTCTGGTAGAACGTAAATCCAAAGAAAACTGTTCACAGTGAGGTCTGTGTATTATTCGGAGAAACTGGGACAGTTAGACACGTTGCTGTTGACTCTTTTTAGCTTCTTCAGTCCCAATACAAACTCATGCTGCGCATCCAAGCATCGCTCTCTCCAAGACAAGTTTATTTTAAATCCTATCGAAGATCCCAAAGTTTCCAAGGACCTGGAAAGTTATAGTGAAATTTTGTGTATGAAGTCAGTAAGAGTATTTATGTATGTATGAAGTGATGCTCGAGAGAAAAAATATTTCAATTTGACTGCCCATGCTGGCTGTGGTTGTAACACAAACAGGGGATTTGGTAAAGAAATGATTGTATCTTTGGAAAACACCCACTTGAATCAACTAAATTGTCAACGTGAGGACTGTGGATTTTGCCCCCCATGGCTTTCATTGGAACGCCATCACACTCAGTATGGACAGGAGGGGTAATTAGAAGGGGAAGGGGGAAGTCTTCCAATCCAATTTTTACATATCAAAGTCTGTTTACAGGTCATGGGGAGTTTTACTGCGTATGTGAAAAAAAAAAAAGTTGTATAAAGCCTTTTGCGGCTCTGGAGGGAGCTGCATTAAGTCTGTCAGACAGATCCTGTTTTTTCTGATTGGTTCAAATTACCAAGGCAACTTTTACAGTCTTTGGTCTCATTAATGTTGTAATTATGTGGTGTACTATTTATGCTATGTGCCTCCTTTTTTTCTCTTATTTTCTTGGTTTGACTTATTTTACTTGGATCAGCTGCTATGTGCCCAGAGTGGTTATTTTTTTGCATTTTAATTCCATTCACATCCATTGCGTTGGGGTGGAGGTAGAAATCTCAGAGAGGAATATCTCACAACCAATTTAAAACAAACCTGTCAACATGGAAAGTTGCAACTTGAGAGGTACAGCCAGTGAGGAAATGTGTTTTATTTAGTGCCTGCAGTGTTAACTCCTATCCACCACTGCCCTTTTGCACCTTACTCTAAAAGCTCCCCAGAGCTTTCACTTTAGGAAGTTTGAGGCGCAAACCCCCTCCTCCACACACACACACGCACACACAAAAAACACACACGCTAAAACTTTCTCCATCTCTACCCTCCCTCTGTCTTGCTCTCTCTCTCTCTCTCTCTCTCTCTCTCTCTCTCTCTCTCTCTCTCTCTCTCTCTCTCTCTCTCTCTCAACTTTAAGAGCCAGACAGCACTGATACACACACACACAGCCGCCCTCATGCACACACTGACACATACTCGTTGCACATGCATCTAGTGGAACAGATCCACAGTGCTGCACAGTAGTGACCCGGTGGTGTGTGATTGAGAGAGAGGTGGGTGAGGGTGGGTGGAGAAAGGGAGAGACAGAGAAAGAGAGAGAGAGAGAGAGAACATTTACTTTCCCTCTCGCCAACTGAGGGGAAGCACCAGTGTGGAGAAGTTGCATGAAGCAAGGAGCTCCAGCTGAGGACTTTCTTATCAGACCATGGAAGCCAAGAGGTGGAGATAGAAAGAGAAGAAAAAGAGAAAAGTCCCTGCTGGCTGAACGGGAGACCAGAGTTTCATCTGAGGGATAACCGGACATATATACATTATATATGCACTCCTGTCATGGTGATATCCTATGTAAGCGTCTGCTGTTGACAGGAGCCTCTCTGTTTCTTGGATTTCCCAGGGATCAAAGTTTGTTTTCAGAGCGGAGAGTGTGAATGAAGTGTGCTGGAGCAGGAAACATGTCAAACGGACGTTTCTGTCACCTGTTGAGGGGAGCCTGGCTGCTATGGCAAGGTGAGTTAAGCCACTGTCTGCAGGATGGCAGTGTGGATTACACCTGTCTAAACAGCTTTTTGAATATAGATAGTTTGTCTTTTATTCCTCCCTCAAACCCACAGATTTCATTCCAATGAGCTGGTGCAGATTTTGTTAGATGAAGATTCATTTTTACCCTGATTTGGGATAAAAAGTTTAAAAGTGATGAAAAACTTTAGAAGTTGTTAAAGTGTAAGAAAAAACAAAAACAATGTGTAAATCTTACCATTAGGGTCTGATCCTAAAAGATTGCAGCAGATTTCCCCCTGCGCTCCAAAGCTTTTCCAGTATGAAAACAATGAGATAAATGCTCTCTCATGTGAGAAATCAGCTGAACACTTGGGGGATTTAGCTTAAAGAACACATGGCAAGACACAGAGTCAAAAAATGAAGAGATTAAAACAGACAAATTCATAATTAAAAGGAAGTTATTATGTAATTCGTCACAATTCAAATCATTTCCAAACTTTAACATGTGGATCAGCGCATTGAAAAATATAAACACAACCTGTGCTGACATTATGAATAGTCACTCTGTTTTTTTTCCCCCTCTGCTCCTCCAAGTATCTTCAAAGCGTCAGCAGAGGAGTCTTTAAAAAAAAGCAGCTCTGACTGGGGCCTTTAAACAATGGTTCCCTAGGAGCAGGGAAGCGTGGCCCTGGAACTAATGTTGCCATTATGTTAATGGTTAGAATAACAGGAGACAGCCATTACTGACCCTACCTCAGGCTGCTGTGCAGAGCTGATTGTCCAGCCGCCACGGCCTCGATTGCAGAAGCCCAGCGTTTTGCCCATCACGGTTGGTTAGGGTGATGGGCGGCAGGAGACAGGCAGGAGGAGGCATCTGCCCGGCTATAATCATCCTGCAGTAACCCAGTGCCAACCTCCCCTCCTCCCCTCCCTTTATCCCTGCTGTAGCTGCTTCAGTGGCAGACTGGTATCTGTGAACTCTTTCTCCACTGAAGTGTAGTAGAGGAGACAGGAGAGGTTGAGTCATTGGCCCCACAACAGACAGTTCAAACAGAGCTGAAAACTGATTTGAAATTAATTTACGGGGTCACTGATATCAAAGTGGAATTGTTTGGACCACAAGATCTGTATTCAGATGATTTTTGACAGGTGTAACATCATTGCTCTGCAAAAGAAAGAGAGCTCCCCACCTCTATTAAATCCCTCCAACTGCGAGTTGACTCCACAATATTAACTCCACATTGAGTGAGACCTTTGAGAAACTCTCTCCTGAATCCAAACTCTGATTAAACCTTCGTTTTAAACTGCTGTTTCCCATGTTCAAGATAAAAGTGATCAATTTGCCGTACAGAAGAAACTTTACAGTAAATATTTGGATAAGGTCTGGTGGATCCTTTGACGGGAGAATTTCCTTGTATCTGTCAATAAAGATCTAAACTGAGCTGAACAGGTCCTATTCATTTAAATTAAACTTTGGATGCAATCTTCCTGCTTTGGGCCAATAACAGTCCCGGTCAAAACTCAAAACTATGCGAAACCGATGCCGACTGGATCTCCAAATACGTCTCCAAACTGAGCTTTTGGATTAAGGTGAAATTGATATAATCTCAGCTCCAAAGCATCAATGGACCATCAACTCCTCTTGTCTGCTATCTGACTATCGACTCCCTCGGCTCTCCACCGAGAAGAGATACCCCAATGCATGTCAGGTGCTAGATGAAGGGCCAGTGTTTAAATTTAATTTAACAGTGGAAATACTTTTGTTTGAACGCTGGATGAACTAGTAACAGAGCACAAAAACGGGGAAATGGTGTGGTAGCTGGAAGGATGTGTTGGCTCAGTGTGGCAGCCGTTTTCTTCATGGTGAGGGTGTGAAATGCAGCGGGACGATCGGTGCGCTGTAGCTTAGTGAGGGGGATCCAGAGTTCGCTAACCACAGAGGAGCTGGCAGCAGCGTCCACTGGGCAAACCCCTGTAGATCCCTTGTCTAAATAAATGAGGCCGCTGGATTAACCAGCTTACACCATGATGAAAAGACAACAGTAGTCCCCCATGCATTGCCCCAGGGACAGAGGGATACTCCTCGTCCAGGAGACCGCTATAAGACTCCGGGGTTACAGCCTGAAAAAGGGAAGGGGGACTGAGGGTTAGAAAAACACAACAGACCTCATGTTCTTTGAAAAACCTCTCAATCAACCTGACCTTCGCTTGACTTTGGCGACAAGAGTGGAGGGAAGGGAGAGAGAAAGAGGCGGGGGCACCACAGCAACAAGGCCAAACTAACAAATGTGTTTTTTTCTCATCTTATCAATTGCTGCCAGAAAACCTCAAAATGACTGAAACCGTTAATCAATTATCATAACTACCGCTTATTAGTTTTCTGTAGAAAGACTAATTATTTCAGCTCTAGTTGGACCGCCGTGACTTGCTGTGACTGGACGCCAGAGTCGGCCAAAAGGTAGAAATTTCCCACAGTGTGATGTATGGCCTGTTTTTGTCCCACAGAGATTTTAACATGCTTGTAAACTTTGTCTCAGACAGCCCAAAATGTAAAGGGGCCATTACTGGAAGCTTACTGGGGGGTTGATATTAAATTCTTCTGCTGGGAGACATTAGCTCAGCGTAGGGCTGGGGCTGTGACAAGGGGGTCGGTTCCTACCAGAAGCTTTACCTACATTTGGCTGTTTAGCTCTCAGCTGAAGACGAGCTGCATGTGGTCAGACACTGGATGTTCAGACACTACATACCTCTAAACAACAGAGGGGCAGCTTGAAAAATCACATCATCTTGTTTTCTCTACAGAGGATATGTAATTGTTTAAAAGCACTTTGATGGGGCTGGACTCTACAATGAGCTCTGTAACATCTTCAATTCGTTTTTTTTTTTTCAAGCTACATTCCCAACTCTGGTTCTTGATATGTTTTTAACATAGTGACAGAAGAGGAAAATGAGCCTAATACAACTGTTAATAATGTTAACTAATGTTAATGAAACAATAAGACAGAGTAGCTCGTAGTATCAGCATTAATACAGTGTATTTTGAAGCTGGTCATATGGATATATGAATAATTCTCCAAAAATGCTGATGGTAAAGAACTGTATCCATCAATATGTGGGTGGTGGGACATTTCCTATGAGAAAACCAGGACATCAAGGTTTCCTATATCAGTACTTCTCAACACTGGGCCTTGGACCTGGCCTCTGGGTCACATGATGTCTTCTGTACAATTGTTTTTTTGCGATATTGCATATGTTTTGGCTTTTAGCAGGTATTGAAATCAGATATAAGAAATTTGGAACACTCTTTGTCACTCACTGCTCATAATTTTTTTCAAATATGCAATTTGTGACGAGAGGACTAGAGGCACTCCTTCACTGTAAGGGCTCTCAAGCCAAAAAATAGTTGGGAATCACTGATATAACACCTATATCCAAGATCTGGAGGACAGCTCAGCAACTCAGTGAGCCTGAAAAAGCAGCTGTGAACTGTGAATAATGTCCAGCAGTCATCTAAATATGTGAAACCTCTGAGCTACCGTAGCATTTAATATATCTGCTCACGCAAACACACACCCGTGTACTCGACTTGTTATTGAAGCGCATGAAGACGCCTTACACTCCCTCCCACCATCTCCCCCCTCATCCTCCTGACCAACTTCATTCACCTCATCAACCACTCCCAGAGAGAGAGAAAGAGAGAGAGAGAGAGAAAACAAAGACAGAAAAAAAGAGAGGAATCTGAAATCCATCCAGGTGAAATGAGCCGTAAAAATCGTGGCTTTTTCATCAGGGGAGGGGTAGGTGGGCCCAGAGGGCACGGGCAATTCAGGGACAGTTTGGAGGGTATTGTCCTGCAGCACTGAGGCAAAGAGAGATGTGAGTGACTTTACAGTACACAGGGGGCAGCCACACTGAAGGATGCAGTAAAAAAAAAAGTAGGAAACACATGAGGAAGTAGTTAAAATACTGGAACATGAGGGGCTTTACCATCAACACAGTGCACCAACAACATTTTCTCTGGGACAAAATAGATTTTCTTTCACCTCCACTGCCTCCACTTTGGCAGGTTCAGTTATTCTCCATTAAAAGCCTCAATAGAAGCAGCTATGAAGCAAACAAAGGCGTCATTGGCACTGAGTTGACTTAAACGTCAAGCGCTTGATTCCCCTTGAATCCTGAATTAAAAGTGCCCGGATCTGGTTCTTGTTTTTACAGGATAGCTCCAAATACAGAAGTACATAAAACTGTATTTTGACTTTGGCGCTGTGGATGAGACATGAGAGAGGAGACCGATGACTGCCAAACCGTAATCACCAATACAAACAAACAAACAGAGTGCAGCCTGGAGGTCTTTTTATAAATGGCATCCCTTCTGCAGGCCGCTGTAAATCAATGTGTTCAGTGTGTTTTTAGTAAACGTGCGTGCGAGCATTTGTGTCCATGGAAACAGGATGAATATGGGAACTCAAAGGCAGGTAGATTACTTTGGCTGCTCATCAGTCAGATGAGGTGAAGGCTAGTGGTTGCAGCACAGTTAGTGGTGATGACAGACCAAGCGTCCAGACCACACACAGGTCATGGGCTGCTGCACTGACCTCTTGTGGGAGAATTGTGACACTGCATCAAGACAAATGGTGGAGGGGCTGTATCGGGCTATAATTCATGATCAGGATTTCAAAAGAAAAGGAGAAAAACAATGTGCCTTTAACCCAGGTGCTCTGTTAAAATGATATTTTTTTACATGAACCGTTTGGTTGGTCTCCCTGTTAATCAATATATCAACAGCACTGGTCTTTATGTGCAAAGTGAGCCTTCACAATCAGTTTTAATCTGTCTAAACATCAAAGTTTGGTTCTGTCCCGTTAAAGGATGAATAGCCTGATGGTTTCGTAAAGGGTGTTGACCCTTGTCCTCCTCACGGTCAAAATCCAGAGTGGAAGGTATTTTGATTGTGGGCTACAACCAGCTCAGTTAATTCATGAAATATATTTGACTACTAATTCTCAATATTCACTCTGACATATTCAGTCTGACAGACTGTTGGTAAAACAACATGATCAAAATTTCTTACAGCTCAAAAGAATGTCATTAATTGTCCTGTTTTGTCTCAGAGGGGATCAGTTCAATCTAAATCTAAACTAAAAAAGGCTTCACAGTTTGCCATTCAGTAAGCCCGTGAAAACCACTAATTGGCAATCAATTTTCCGACTATTGCCAAATAATTAATTGTCTGTAGTTCATTATAGGAGTCAGAGTATATATTATATCAGATATAAGGGTGTGTGAAACCTGTAGCTGATGTCAGTTTCATCAGAAACCCCACAGACATCCCTGAGCTTTACTTCTAAATTATGAGCATTCATATTTATGATAAAATACATTTTTGTAACAGTGTTTTATAGAGTAAGCTAACCTTCTACACACATTGTATATATTGTTTAATGTAATCATAAAGTTGAGTGCAACTATCTATAACATGGTTGAGTTTCATGCGCCAGAACAAGACGTCTGTTCTGTAAGATGCACCGTGCACTACACGGTGATGGTGGAGGTACAGACCGCATCAGGGGACGTTTTAGGAGCCATAGTGGAAAAATAAATCAATGGGAACTATTTCAGGGTAAAACTAATGATATTTGACTGCCTATGTAGGAAGTGAATCAACTAAAATAGTCCCCCAACTCCTCCAAATTGAGATGGGGGTTGGATATTATCATATGTATTACAACATCGCCTCACTTGCGGTTGGAATAGGCCCTTTTGTAGAGGAATAGTTAAAACCCCACGATGAGCAATTTTGTTTTACTAAGCTCTGCTTTTATGAGAACCCTTTTAGTAAATGCAACCATATGCCCAACTGGAATGAGATCCAAGAGAGGGAGAGAGGCTGAATGACAAGTGACCTCAAGAATCACTCTATAGAAATGCTCTGGCAAAAACAGAAACTCAAATATAGCAACCCAAATGACTCCACATCACATACTGTGACTCAAGCTTCTTTGTTCATTCATTGTAACCACTTAGGCAACATGTTGCATGCAGCTACAAAGGCCCGAATAACACAAAACAGACCGGCCGAGCGTCTTGCAAAGAGCAGTGGAAATTAATTAATCCTGATTAGTATTTCTGCTCCCAGTTTTCCTGTGGGAGCGCAGCTGGGTCCGAGTGACCGGGTTTCCTCGCCAGCTGCAGTGACATGGCGCATAAACAAACACATCACTGCGTGGGGAAAATTGCAGACATGTTTTAGTGCCAGCGACAGGAAAAAGAGGTATTAATCATATCAACAAATGGACTCAGAGGGGAGATGTGCCTTGATCTTAAATGTGGTTTTGTGGTCTGTGACAGTATAGTTCAAACAATCCAAACTGTACATGTGTGCGTGTCTGTGTGTGTGTGTGTATCAGGTGGAAGGATGCTTGGAAATGACTGAGCTGCACACATGTCTGTGGTTGTGGTCAGCATATGGGACGCATTCCAGGAGTGAGGGGAACAAAAAATATCCTCCATCTGACACTAACAAGGTTAATAAACGCCGACCAGTCAGCCACCATTTTGGAGCCTTTCACAGAAAAAAAAAAAAAAAACAATAAAAATCCAACGGCAACTCAGCGTCACACACTTTCCATTCAAGAGTTCTCATTTTCCCTGGCCTCCATCTTTTCGGTGAGAAGAGAACAAACCGATCCACAGCTCTCTGCAGGCCCGACAGGTGATGTGCTCCCCATGTGCATCTAAAGTCAAGTGAGAGAGAAGTGGAGTGAGATTACACCCATAAAGCTGTCTGTCCCAGGAAAGTTTAGAGAGTGAGAGAAGGAATGCATGAGCTGAGGGGGTAAGAGGAAGCATTAGGGAATAAAGGAGAAGGAAATAGAGGAAAGAGCAAGATGAATACACTGACTTTAGGACTGCAACTAACGATTCATTTCATCATTGACTGATCCACAGGTATTTGTAGTCCAAGTTCAAATTTGTGGTATTTACAGTTTTGCAGTGATGTCCTCAAAAATGCTTGTTCTGTCCTACAACAAGTCCAAAGAAAAACAGGTTGAAGTAAAACAGTGTATAATCCCATCTGTACAGAAGCCCAGAAAGGCCATACTGACAAATATTTTCTTATCCTGATACCATCAGGAGAAAACCATTTCAAAGTTCAGGGTTTAAATCTGTGGATATCTTTCAAACTTTACAAAAATATAATTATCTCATTATCTCAGGATAACAAAAATCGTTTTTCTCCTTATAATATCTTATTATCTTTGGATAACAAGCTTTGTTATCCTGAGATAATGGTGTAAAAAAATATGTGCAAAGTATGGCCTTTCTGGGCTTCTGTACATCTGAGAAGCAGAGAACAAATAACATTTGTTAGTTTGGCCTTCCAAAAATACTACTCATCAATTCATGAATTCTTGCAGCTGAAGATGATTTATTGTAAAGGTTTGACTCTTGTGACGGAGAATTAGATGAGAAGAGATGAGCTAAATACGGTTTACATTCAGCTGGCTACATTAGCTTAGCATAAAGACTGGAAAAAGGCAAAAACAGCTCTATTCTAAGCACTTTCAAGGGTCATTATTTGACATGTTAGAACTGATTTGTTTAATCCAAACAAAAATCAAAGTTTAAAGACAACAATTTACTCCTAATAAGGACGTAAATGAGGGAGTATGAGATGAAAAATTCAGTGTGAAAACAGGAGATGTCGGCATCTGTGAAAACTCTCCTCCCTTTGATTTTTGATATTTGTTTTGGGAGGATAAAACTGAAGCCATAATTTTCACACACACACACACACGCACACAAATTGCTCACACAGCCCCCAGTGGGTTTCGTCATGTTGCAACCATGAATGCAATCAGACAATATTCTCACTTTCTACTGGTCTAGAACCAGATCGGAGCAGATCGGTCTCACCAAGTTGCCAATGCACAAATCTCTGTGCAACAAGTGCACGTAGAGCACACACTGCAGCTGGTTCTGACCACTGATGGGCAGACAGACTGCCTGCAGATGTGCACACACCAGATCAATAAATGTTATACGCAAAAACATCCATCATTATCTGTGTCTTTTTTTAAAGCCATATTATCAACAGATGTGTTTGGCTTGGTTATCTGCTGCTGTCAGTGACCCACTGTTTGATTTATCTCAAACACAAATGTATATTTACTGTAAAGAGTGTACACTTATTCACAATTACCTCCGAACACATCACCCCCGCCTCCAACCAAAACCCCAAAACAAAGACTGTGTTGCAGCTGCAGTCTGATTGAAGAGACAAGCCAAAGCTGTCTGCACTGTGGCCAACGTCCTGATTCACAGCCATAGTATGGTTCCTATAGCAAAACTCAACGTTTATTACATGGAAAATTTACCAAAATTACAGCCCGCAGTCACCCAGAATTGTCTTTAGATGTAACAGAGAGAAGATGTGAAGGTTCCCCAATGGCTTTTAACTTGCTCCTTTCATTTTCTGATGGAGGAAGCTGATAATCATTTCTGAGCTAAATATTTTTTGGGGGGTTTCCCCGTTCCCCACGTCCTTCCTTATATCAGCCTGGAAATCCAAATCATTTACTCACTGTTTTCTGACTTTCTTTTCCTCTGTAGCTGTGTTTGTGGCTGGGACAGGCAGTAAACCATGGGAGGTGCCCACAGCCTCCTTCACTTCCTCCTCCAACCTCAGTGAGAGCCTACAGTGGGATCCTCACTGCCAGTACCGCCACCTACAGGACAGAGTGAGAATCACAGCAGACATCCCTCCAAGACTGGACGGCACATGGGTGTCAACAAAGTGAGACTTTTGAGATGTTATGGCAATTATTCATTTGTACACAAACCAGTTGTTTGAAAGGAATGCACTGATACATCACCTTTATAAAGAGACAGATGGAAAAGCGAAGTACATATCTGATTAGCGAAGTGCAGATGCTTCCATACAAAGCACAGTAGGTCATTAAATGGCTTGTACCATGAAAATTATTTGAATCACATGCTATGACCTTCACAAATACCAGATGTCAGCCTAAATCTGGGAATTCGGACAAATCTGTTGGACAGGACTCCCCTGCACCATCATCAAATGTGAGGAAAATATTTTTGGAAGAGTTCATTTCTCCAGTTCCAGAGATGTGGAAGATCCATGCCAAGGAGCAACAAGAAACTTTATTTTCATTTTTCCTTAAATATGTCACCCATCTGTAAACCACTTTAATCACCATTGGTTACTTCATTAGTTCATATCTAGTGTCTTTTCTAACTGTTAAACTGCAAGAAGATTGATATCATTTTGCATAAAAGTCACTATATGCTTAATACATTTAGACTTGGACTTTAGTCAGGCTCAAGCACACGACACTTGTCTTGGAATTTACTCCCTTAAGACTAGACTTGAGACCTGGAGCCATGTGTTTTGACAATTTTGACATAGTGAAAGCAAAAAATTAAAAAGTGCAGCTTGAGGCTGGTGTTGCAACACCACAACTCTTCATTATCAGACCAAAACACAGAAAGGATTTGGTTTCAGTTATAAACACTATTAAAAGATTTGGATTAAACCTGAGCAGCTGTCATATGTTGTTTGCTTAGGCATGTCAAAACTATGTCTTGGTGGCCAAGCAAAGCTCATTCCCTGGCTAATGTGTGCTTGGTGATGCTGGCCTGATATGAAGGTGCTTTGATAACTGGCAAGGAGAAGCATTTTGTTGGCACAGGTAATACGGGTTCTAAAAATCTTAGCCAAAGAGTGTTATTTTGCCTTGGAGAGATGTGTGCAGAGAGGGGCTGCAAGTAGCGATTATTTTCAATGTAGACAATATTTTCTCAATTAATCAATTAATCATTTCTCTATAAAAAGTCAGAAAACAATGCAAAATGTCAGAAATTATATCACACAGCACAGACAGACATAAACCAATGTCCAACCAACAGTTAAAATTCAAAGATGTCTTCTCAACATGTCTACTATTTTCTTTCCCTCTGTGTTCAGATGTGAGGTTCGGCCTGGTCCAGAGTTCCTCACCCGTTCATACACCTTCCACCCGAGCCGTCACTTCCAGGCCCTGCAGCACTACTACACCGACAGCAGCTGTGAGGACCCCGCCTACTCCCTGATGATCAGGGGAAAGCTCCGTCTGCGCCAGGCCTCCTGGATCACCCGTGGAGGCACTGAAGCTGAGCACCACCTCAGCAGGGTGGGCATTGTAATCCACAGCCTGACAGCCAAGCAGAGGCTGGCCTCCAGGCTGCCTCCTACCTGTGTGGGTCTGATCTTAGGCCGGGTGGTGCCAGGGAAGCTGTATGAGCTGTACAACACCAGGGCAGGGAGGGGGTGTCTAGCAGCACTTGGCTTCTCCATGATGGAGATGGGTCTGATTCGGGTGGAGACGCAGCACCACAGCCATGGAGGGAAGATCCAGGAGCTGTTTTTAGGAGATATCCACACTGACTGGACTCAGAGGACTCAGTACAGACCAACAGGGTACCAGCAGCCACTGCAGAACGCCATGGTGAGACACATTTCATTGGTCTTTTTGTTTTTGTACTTACTGAAGAATGAATACAAGGACAAGGAGAGGTGCTTACATCACCTTTTACAATGTCTTTCCACACATTCAAGTTTATATGTCTAGTTCTCAGGATTTATCATATGTCCATAGGTGTAGAGTAAAGACTGCTCACATGTGAGGGTTTTATTCATTTTATCTTTGAAAATTAAATTAAAACTACAACTACAGCTAATGATTTATTTCTTTATCAATTAATTAGGTGGTTATGGTCTGGACTGACCAGTTAATGGTCTTATTAATAAGATAATTTCATTAAAATGTAAAAAATAAAAATAAAAAAAAGTTTGAAAAATATCCATCATAGTTTCT
>OMNW01009486.1:28792-62480 GCA_900303245.1 Selene dorsalis
TCCATCATAGTTTCTTGTTGCTGATGAAGTTTCTGTGAAGTGATGAGGAGAATACTCAGTCTGGCCTCTCCCTCCCTGTCTGCAGCATCATATCCACCCCTGCCCTGTGTGTGCGCTGGTATACCGCTCCTCAGAGCAGCGCCCCCCAGTGTTGCCGCACAGCCCTGCAGCCTCTCTGTCTCTGGCCGGCCGCTGGGTCAGCCAACGCTGTGAAACCCGCCCCACTGCCCTCTTCCTCACCAGAGACTTCACCTTTGACCCTGACCAGCATGCATGGGAGGGCAACTACAGGCACTACTCAGACCCCGCCTGCTCCCAGCCCTCATTCACCCTGAGGGCCTCGGGCCACTACGCTCAGGGAAACCCGTCCGCCAAGGTCTCAGGAGCCACCGAGTTCGTCTTCAAGGTCACCCAGGTGAGAGTCACAGCCGTGGAGGAGCCCACAGCCAAGCTGCTGAACGGGACGAGGCCTGGAAAGTGTGGTCGGGCCGGAGGCTGGAAGGTCGGGGTGGAGCAGGACTTGACCCCCACAGACGGGTGCACAGTGCTGGGGATCAAGCTGCCACATAAGGAGTATGAGCTCTTCAAGACGGAGCTGGACCACAGGAAACACCCACTGCTGTTCATCGGAGAGAGGCCGACTGACGGGTCCAGTCCTGACCGACCGCAGAGGAGACCCACTTCGTTTCAAGCTCCCATGGCGCTTTGCAGTGGGGGTGAGATGCAGCCTTCACATCGCTATGAATTGGGTTTTAACAGCAAGCAAGTCCTGTTGGCAGCCAGTGGGACAGAGAGACTGGCACAGCTGGGAGTACTGGTGTTTGGCTCTGTGCTGTGCAGCTTGCTCTGCGTTTATTAGAGACATTGTTCACAAGTCAAACCTGTTACATAGCTGAAGTCAGTGACGGACGTTGTTTGCTGGCAGCTTTCTTTCACTCTTCCTCCATATGATGATGACCACATGTGTGATGGTCAAGAAAAATTGTGAGACATTCAGGAGAGCTTGGTCATTTTTCAATATCTGACCTTTCCATGCTGCCTGCATGGGTTCACTGACTTCAGCTTTCTGCCTACAACTAATCTGTATATAAACCACCAGCATATACAACTGCCATCATTTCCGTATGTAAAAATATATTCTTTTAACCCATCTTCTTTGTGTATAATGATCAAATAGCTGCTCTTCACAGATCAATCCCCTTTACCCCTTGCTGGGTAATCGCTGTTTCCCTGTGATACTGTTATAACGAAGCATTGCTGGAGTGTGATTCACTTATTTCCACAACAAAATAAAAGCCATGGATATTCCAGTGGACTCCTCACCAAGATGCAGTAAAACTAATGCACTTTGTACAGAACATTTTTAATCAATATACAGAAGAAAAAAGAAGCCAGAGAGTATCAAATGTGTTGTGGTGTGAAATGTTGCTTCATCTCTGCCCTCCTTCAAAGTAAGTGCATTAGTCTGCTTTTTCTATCAGCAGTCAATCTAAACAAATCAAAGGGATATTTATTTTAACCATTTATACTGTACTTTTTGATTTAAAAAAAAAAAGATCTTTGTCTAATATTTTTAGTTAGTTTCGCCCTTGATGAAATGATTCTTTTGTATGTATATTAAAAATGGATTTTAATGACGTCCTGTGTTTCATTAGTCTTTGAAACATGGCTAACAGTCACACTAACATACTCACAGTGACAATGCTAACATTTATATTTTTAGCAGACATAACACAGATTCATCCAGTGGCAGCAGACTGGGAACAATTGGAAAACCTACAGTTATTCCAGCTTGGGAATGTTCACACATTATTCCAAGATAGTTAACCTAACCCTAACCCTGTTGACCATATCATTCACAATCTAACTTTTGTTGTTGTTATGTATTTGGAGTAGGATAGGATTTTGTTGTTACACAAACTGTGTAACAATGTGTAACAATATTCCAAAGTTCATTTTATATATATTTAGAAAACAATATCTCACAACCATATGGTTGTGCTTAAGGAAAAGTCAGCAGAAAATTTCACGACCAGACAGTAACTTGTTGAGCTCAGTCTGGATCAACCAGCTGACACAAGTAAAATAAAAGTTTACCTGTGATGTGTCCCAAAGCTGCTGTTGAGAACTGGGACTGTAGCATCAGCTGGATTTTTCTGATGCTCTGATTCAAAGCCCAGATAGTGGGCGAGCATACTGCCGTTTGATAAATAACTGTCATATGGCTCACACATTACACGAGACATTCCTGGGTCCAGCGGCTGAAAACACACTGAAGGATATCAGACTGGATTCATGGTGTATCATGAGAGCACAGTGGCATCAGCCAACAAAATAGATATTTTGCATTGGCTCTGATAGTAAAAAGGCCAAGGGAGGCAGCAGTTAGGGGGCAACAGAAGAATATACATCTATATAGCTCCTGATTTTCAGTGTAATGACTGAAGCAACTGAAGCGTCATGCTCTGTGGGGAGATACCCTCCATTTGAAAAATCCCTACTCCTGCTTCTCTGAGATGAATGAGGGACTGCAGTCATGTCAGTTCAACTCAACACAACATTTCAAAGAAATTATTAAAAAAAAATAAATAAATAAATAAATAAAAGAAGTGTTTTTATTGCAGTAACCTAACCATACTCTCTGTCTGAACTTCAGGTTCTGTTTAGTCCATTAGTCATATAATTTGTATGCTCACAGTTCACGTTCTGGTGATTTCAGCCAGCAATTTACATTTGCCACTACATACAGTACTGTATGTGAATGGGAAATCAATTTTGAAATAAATGAATGTAATTTAAGGTCCCTCAGATATCTCCACCAAGTCTAATCTAAAAACTCCATCCTGTTTAACAGTTCATTGCTAACTTTGTCAAGTATAGGCAGTGGTGTCTTCTTGGCACCTGAGAGTACAGCACCAAAACTCTACATGCTCAGGTTGGTGAAGAACAACGCACTTTAGCAGACAAGCTTGTGGTTGGCAAATGTTCACAAGCATTACAAAGGCACACCTTTCCGTGTGCAATTCATCATTATGTAACCTGTTGTACTGTCTTATGTTATTGAGAGGTGTTCATAGGGTGAAATTGGTATACCTGAGGTCTGTGGCTCTTATTGTGAAGGGCAGGTGAAATCCATAGGTTGTATCACCAATGCTTCCTAACACTACTAAGAGTTTAGATACCTGCAGGTGTTAGCAGTAGCCAACATGAGCTACTCAAAAACTTTGACAAATTTATTTTAGGATTGGTCTTCAAAGCAGCAGCAGCTCCTGTGGGTTCCACCAGTGTAACTGAGCAGATGTTTACCAATATAAATGCAGCTAAATAAAAGAGAAAAGCAGAATCTCCCCCTCATAAATCACTTCAGTTATTAACTTTAGCACACACACCACCATTTTCTATTTTATCTGTCCTACACAATAAGATCCACTTACAGTGCATCAGCTATTCATAAACACATCTCAATGTAATACAACCCAATAAAATAGGTTACAATGAATGTAAAAGGATGGAAGTCACAGTTTCCAGTTTTTGAAGATCCTTACAACACCTCTCTGAGCAGGTTGAGTCATTGTTAGTTTTGATTTTTTTTAGCTTTATCTTTGAAAACACACTGCTGAAATTGAGGCAATGTTAGAGTGATGTAACTGAACCGAACAAAGAGAAAGCAAGAGACGAAGGACATTATAGAAAGCCAAGTTCAGTGTGGGGGAATCTGCAGAGTCGAATGATGTGTGGGTTTGTCACTTTGAGCAACTGCTTTCACTTAGAAGTGATGTGGTGTATCATTAATAGAAAAAACTGTTGATACAGAGAGGTGAAAACAGCTTTTAGGGGTTTTAACGTTACAGCATTCTTCCTCACAGACTCTTAATCTGTAGTACATCTTTAAAATGAGGGTTAATAATGGGGAAACCCAAAAAACAAATTAGTAAATTCTGAGAAATGAAAATAAAAAATTATGAATAAATAATGATCAAGGGTTAAATGATGTTACTTGGCTGTTTAGTGTTGAACTGGCTGGGACAAAGAAAGTAAGAGAGAGCGAGGCGGTCCATTCCAGAGGCTACATACTGTTCCTATTAACTCCTGCGAGAATGGTGATGGCAGCTGCTAACCCCGTGAGGTCATCCTTCAGGCTTGGATGGAGGATACAGGTCTGTAACCCCTACACGCCAGCACAAGATAGAACCTCAAGACTGACTGAAAGAAAAACTGAGACTGGATGGCATGTTTCTGCACAATATTGCACAGTGACAGAGTCTGTCATTGAACCTGAATAAATATTTGTTGAATCCAGTGAATTGAGCTTTAACCACACGTATCCACCGAGCATGTTTTGTGCTGGAGATGGCTGGGTGGTGATGCTAACTGAGAGCAGCGCCGGGGGCAGTGCAGTTTTTCATAGTCTGTTTGTGGTTTCTGTTGTGCGCCACAAAGTAGAGGGACTGTCAAGGCAGAGAGGAGCACAGACTCAACCTGTTAGTAATCAGGCTCTGTGGCTTATTGAAAGCATCCATTGAAGAAACTGAAAAAAGATAGAACACAGACCCAGTTTTGTCAGGAGAGTAAAATCCAAGCATGATTGCATTCTGGATGCATCTGTGTGTGTTTGCACCAGATTAATTGGAGTCATTACCTAAAATAATGGTAGTAATACAGTGGAGCCCCTGAAGCCAAGTTGATCAGTCTTCATGTAATTCTTGGAGCATGTTGAGAAACAAGCTTATTTACCTCCTTGCTGAGAGTTAGATCACAAGATTGATACTGCTGTAAATATGGAGCTCTGGTGAGACGACTTACATAATTTACACTTATTACAGGGTAATAAGGTAGTTTAGTCCAGTGGTTTCCAACCTGGGGACTGGGTCTAATCCAAAGTGACGCAATACAGACCTGGGTGGTCATGAGGCATAACGGTTAGGAACCACTGGTTTAATGCATAGCACTGCATGTAAATTGTATCATATGGTTTGTATATTTAATATTAAACATAAAAAACAATTAGTCACTAGATGGAAAATGTGTTCTCATCCTTTACAAAAACACTGCAATGTATAAATCAAAATATAAAAGTCAGAAATTCAAAATATTACGAGCGAAAGTAGAATTAGCAAAACTATTATATGGCACGCTGATATAAAAGCAGTGTTCTAATGTTGTAGCTGGTTCCAGTGGAGCTCATAATAAGTACTTTATATACTGTTGGGTGGTTTAATTGACTGTAAAAAATACTGCTGGGTTTATGTTATATGCTTTACACGTTTTTAAATTTAAGTACAAGTACACTGACTGAGTGTAAAAACTGCAGTAGTAAAGAGCCTGGTTCTATCAAACACTAACAATATTCACCCAACCTAAAGGCAACTACATGTTGTAGCTTAATATCTAAAAGACCAATATGAGTGGTAGTAAATTTCCCAAACTTTTCTGTTAAGTAAAAATGCTGTTGTGTTGTATGAAACTTTGAATTACTTAATATGTTGGTAGCAAACCAAGTAACATGAGAATTAAGGGACACATGTGGTCATGCATGAGTACACTGGCCAAAATTCCTTCACTGAACAAGCAGTTGAAATCGTCCAGGCTAGAAATCACATCCAAAATTATGTCAATCCAGCAACAAATGTAATGAGGAAACTCTTCAGGGCCACAAGTACGAGAGGGAATGTAGAAATGGCCAAGCTGTCCTCTGTGCAGTTCATATTTCTCACAGGGTATCAGCAACACATGTACGGTTTTAGCTGACATTTTTTGAAAATAAATCTCTCGAGTTTGCTGTTTGACTTTCTGCAGGCTTCCCTGAGCTGCGACTGTGTGAAAGACCCCAACCTTTCATATGACTTCAGGAAGAATGTTCCTATAGACTGTAAAAAACAAAGAAAACAAAACAAACCCTAAGGAGTTTCCTTTCAGTTAAACCAATTTTCCAAACCACAAACCGTTTGGTGGTTGAGTCTGATAAATGTTCTGGTAAAAGAAAGACAGTCCTGCTTTTGGACAGAGACTCAATAGAAAATTCAGCAGAGGTATGTTTTTTTTCTCTCTCTCCCATCTCCTGCCTTCTCATAAAAATCTTGCATATGCAGTTACTGCACTCACACACGCACACACACACTCATACACACATCACTTAGATGACATCAGTGCAGTAGTACGGGTAACTTCCAACCTCTCACTCATTCAAATTTCAGGCTCTGTTAAGAAAATCCCATTATTTCTATAAGAATATGAGCTGCAGCTGCCCCATAAAAGATATCATCGGCCATACGTTGGCTGGCTGAGTAGAAACAAATGAGTTTCTATTGAAAAATCTGCCTTTTTGGCTCTGGCACAAATGAACAAAGTGTTGTGTGTGTGTTTTGCCCACAGAGCTGCAGTGCAGGGTAGCGGCTGCACTTTCCTGCTTGATCTCATGCCAGACAAAAAGCGGGCTCCTTTCTGTCATGACCTCATGCTCATGTACTTAACCAACTACTGAACAGATCCAACACCACATACCAGCCCCTAATTTCTGAGGGGCTGACTCCAGCGGTGGCAGATATATGCAGATCTTTACCCCGAGTACCCCCCAAGTAAAAGTATCAAAACAATGTTAGTACATTCCAGCTAAAAAACCTGCATTCACAGTCTTGTATGTGCAGAAAGTATCAACAGCAAAAGTTATTCTGGAGAAAAAAGGCTGATCATAGTGATGTGTCAGTGTGTAAGCACTGCAGTGGTTTCCAACCTCACGGTCAGGCCCCATTTAGGGTCACAACATAAATCCAGGTATAGTCACAAGCCCAAAAGGGTTAGGAACAACCAGTTTAATCCATGATAATGTACATATCTTTTATTGTATGTTTTATATGTTAGATATTTATTTGAAACAGCTAAACAGTGGTGGAGTAGTATAATAAAAGTATAATTGGCAGAGTGTAAGCAAAGGTAGAATTATTTAATCAGTGCATTTAGAGGAAAAGTGTTAAGCATGATCATATCTTATCTCTCTGGATCCTTGCTACAAATGTGATAATGTATAAGTTGTATTTTACAGTTGTAATTGGTTGACCAAGTTTTATTTGCTTAATTTACCCAGTGGTTTCTTGCCTTGTGGTTGGGCCCCTCCAGAGAGTCACAGGATAACTCTGAGGCTTCATGACAGGATTAATAAGAAAGAAGAAGAGGAAAAAAAAGACAAAAAAGAAAAAAGAAAACTGAATCTTTTTATAAATTGTTTTTTGTGAAATATTGGAGAGTTAAACCATGACAGGATTGGAGTGGGAAATGTCTCTTTGATGCTACATGACTTTTATAAGAGAACAAAGGAGAGATGCTGAAGAGGAATAGAAATGATTAATAATGCAAAGATAAGGTTTTTTTTTTGGTTTTGTTTTTTGGAATAAAATTTAGCCCACTCCTAATTAGACACTACTTTTCTGAAAGAGGTCACAAACACGATTTAAAATTGAACAATTCTGTACGCTTTACGAGGTCCTGTATGTTTTTATGTGAAAAGGGGTCTAAAAGTAACAGGTAGCAGAAGCAGCATAAAAAGGAAATGCACTGGTAAAGTACAAGTGCTTCTAAACAGTTCTTGGCCATTTTCCACCACTGCAGGACTTCAGATCCCAGAGAAAGACTACATAATTAGAAAAAAAACCCATTTAATCTTCGCACATAAAAACATAACAGATGGACAGTAACTTACAACTTTTAGTATGAGACAAGCTTTTTAACATACTTGTTTCCTTCGGGAATCATACTGACAGAGGCATTCCCCTGCAAGCGATCTGTCAGTTCGGGTGGCTTGTAAAATCAGGTCATGTTTCTGCTCTAAGGTTAAGATCACACAAATGATTGAAAAGGTTATTGCTGGAGAGATCTGCCACAGGCCGCCTCGTCCAGACTTCGCTGCTCGCTGCCAGTTGTCCTGCCTCCAACCTCTCTGGCAGGCTGAGGGTCCTTTTCAAACTGTTATCCCTCCAAAACTCTTACAGCAACTTCTTGTAAGTAGAAAATCTGCATGAAATTTGGCTTGTTTATATGCCAAGCAGCAATACTGTGAAGAGTATTCCATGTCTTTGTGCAACATTGAAAGAAAAATAAATGAAGAGTATATATAAACACGCCAAAATATGTAAAACCTGTTGATAAAGCCGGAGATGGATTGTTTTCTCTGTGTACTTTAATAACAGTGTAAAACAATACTTATCACATTGCCAAAGGTTATAACAGTTAACACCAAAAATAGGAGTGTGTCAGGCTTGTGTGTAATTGAATGTTTTCTGTGTTTTTCAGATGTGAAGCACGGCCAGATATCAGGGTTAATGCAGAGATCTCAATAAAGACCAGATTCACTGTGGCAGGCCCCAAAAGAATCCGTGTCCTCCAGAAGACATGGAATCTGGGGGTCAAGGGTCAACGTCTGATGTGGTTTCCTTATGGTCAAAATGGATAACGAGATGAGTGCAGGACAAAGTCAGAGGAAGTTAAGTTCAATCATCAGTGTCCTTTATAGTGGGGATGTTATGTCATTAACTATAGTTATGTCTCTCGTAACCAGTTTTCTTAAGCACATTTCAGCTTTGACCTTTGCACTATCTCTGTAATGAATGATAGGATCTCAAATCTCAGTGTTTGCTGCCTTTCTTCAGTTAACACCCTCAGAAGCTTCAGAAAAACACCACTGTCCATTTTGGAGAAACCTTACTCTTCTCATCTCAGCTTTATTGTTTGCATTCATAGCTTGTCAGCAGCAGCACATTTTGTAAAGGGAGGCCATATCGGTTAATTTATTTTATATACTGTGTCTTAAAAAGGTCAAAAATATATATTTACAGGATAAAATATGGCACAAATTAGGAAATTAGGCAGGAAATTAGGATTTTGTCATAACAGTTTTTCTTAGAGCAAGAATTTCAGTACACTTGCAGTTTTTACTTCTTTGTTGGGAGTTTGCTTAAAGGATTGATGTCACTCTCATGTCCATCCTTTAAATGTAAGGTTTCTGCTTGCAGCTGGACAGTTTAATGCTGACATAAAAACTGGAGAGAAGAGGAAACAGCTAGCCTGTGGCCTGTCCAAAGAAAATAAAAACTTCTAAATCTCACTCATTAATATGCAGGATTTTGTATGTTTACTTGGAAAAAAAACAAAATGTCATAATGATAAGTTTTGGTTTAATGGGAGGTTATTTACTGGATTATTCCTTGGTGAGGAACAGTGACTCCCTGGAGTCTGCTGGTTACTTGACAACATCAGTCACAATGGAAAAAGGCAGCCGCTGCTTCTTTGACCTTTTCCTCAGGTTAGCAGCAAACCTCGGGACCCATCGTTATTTTCATCTTCTCGCTATGTTGAAACATTCCACTGTGATTTACCTTGGAAATGGATTATTTCCCAACTGGATGTACAACGTAAATTAATATTGGTTGTTTTCCACCATTGAGTTTGCAGCTGTGTTTTGCTGTGGCCAAGCCAAACAGCTGAGAAGCTACCAGGCCCAGGTGCACACTGGGGGGTTTCTGACACAAACTCTGCTCTGCTGCCTCCAACCACGAGGTGCAGACAGAAACACTGTCTGGTTGTTACTGATACAATAACACTGGATGAATCACCGGGAGCTTATTTTATTAGACACCACTGTTACCAGTGTAGAAAACCAAGGGGTAATTAATGTCCTCACAGCTATATATTTTAACACTCTTATCCCACTGCAAATTGTGGTTCTGCCAACTCAAGCAAAGTGGTAACAACTACCAAACCAGCCTGGCCTTGGATGTCAGTGGCAGCAGGCCTGGCTGTGAGGAAAGAACTAATCATACTGCATGTCGGTTTTCTGTCTCTTAGCAGCCACTGTTATTCTTTATGTGACGGGGCGTGGGCAATCCTTAGGATCTCTTTGCCTCATAATCAGTCTCTGCAAACACTCTGACAAGCTGATGTGACAGAAAATAAATGAAATCTAGTACAACAGGGTCAGACCATCCAGATGTACTTTGGACCCATGAGCTCAAAGACCGAATGTAACCAACAAACCAAGAACAGTGCTGAATACTGTATAGCCTCAGTTTACCCCTCATGTGTAAGCATTAGCAGGAACAGTACCTGTTCATGCTGTGGTATTTACCCTGAGGGTTGTTTCAAAAACATTTCGTTCTATTTCCAATGTATCCTCAGGGTGCTCTAAAAACTCTCCCTCTTCAGTGCTTTTCCAAATACCACTGACTATTTAATGCAAGACACCTGGTGACCTGGTGTGGTGCTAATTCATTGAAGACACAAACTTAGGCTGTGCTGGTTGAGTTCTACAGATGTTTCAATGCTTGGCCATAGTGGGTTCTTCATCGAAGACAAACACATCAATCTGTGTCCAGGTCTTGAGTTCTGTTGTACATGTTACATCAGAGAAATCGTCTTCTTTCTCTTTTTCACAATTAGAAACTTTTTCATAAAAGAGTGTGTTTGTCCTGAGACCATGTGAAGTGAACCTCCGTGCTGATAGCTGGTTGCAGTGAGCTTAATGACAGAGCCATAACTGCACTCAGGTCATACATTTCAGTGCATGAATCATCCTGAGCTTGAAGTATTGTGGACGACTTGTATCAAATCTTTGCATGATTCCTGGGGGGTGCAGCATTTTATCAGTGTAAATAACACCTTGTACCCCGTGTGCGTAACAGGAAATGACTTCACACAATTAGGTATGGGCTTTATTCATTTAATTTATTAAGATGCTACATAGTCCAACCAGGTTGGGTTGTTTTTATACACCAGAGAGACTACTTGACTAGGAATATTAATCTTCTTTTCAGATAGACTTATTTATTTATTTATATACATACAAAACAGTTTCCCGACTGCTTACATAGATCACGGTGATGGTCAGAGACTCCAGGACAGGTCAGTGTAGTGTGTTTTACAACTGGGCCTGGATCTATTAGTATTTACATGGAATTATTTTTGTTCCTCTAATCCCCCTTGGAGTATCAACACTAATGCAACAGTATATTTTAGTACTTGGAAGTATTTTCCTTGTGTTAAAAGTCCTGATGCTCCAACCAGGATTCACCGAACAAGAAGAATTTCCTGTAAGTACTGTGTGATCCAGGCCTGACAACCCAAGATGGGACTGTAGCTCTGGTCTGCTCTGCTCTGCCCTCCCTCTAAGCAGCAAGTCATCCTCAACCCAACAGCGTTACAGAGATACAGTAGAAACACCGGCTCAGGTTTATTTTCATCTCCTACCCGCCCGCCAAATCTATCTTCTCCTAGTTCGCTTAAATGAAAAGATGGTGGATTTTTGTAATTGTTTTTTTTTTTTTATTTTAGCAAAGTGGAACACACTCCTGTTTACTCATTTCATGTGGATACACTCTGGGATGAAATAACAAAAAGTAGAATGACACTGTCCACTGCTTTTCCCCCTTAATATGTAAATTTTGAGATGAAACAATTTGAGTATGTTTTTCTTTTGTTTATTTTTGACACAAAAATAACCATTGGCTCTGGAACAGTACAATGCCATCATGTGATCCCCTCAAGGCTATAAGCTAGGCTGTATGATTTTTTCCCTCTTGTTTGAGAAGAAAAAAAAAACGTTATAAGCTGCAGGAAGATCAAAGGAGAAACACTCTTAACCTTAGTGCATTATAAATGAACACAACTTCAAATGCAGTGAGGATATAACATTAATAAGCAACAGATAAATGCTGAACAAACACCAAAACTGAGCAAAGGCCTGCAGTGGAGTGAAAGAAAAACAGAAAGAGAAAAACAGCAAACAGAAGAGCAGTTGAGAACTGCAGCAGCCGGCTTGAAACATTTGCTGTCCCTCAAATCGAACTCTTCAGTTGGTACACTTACATGTAGTACAATGTGTACTGTGTAGTATACTCACTGGCATTATGTGTGAATTTCAACAGGGTAGTGCTGTGTCAGATGAAAACATTGGTATTGGGAAATTTTGCAAACTTCTTTTCTGCATTAAAGTTGTGCTGATGGACGGTCATGTTGGTGATGGACGATCACCTCTTTCCTCTTAAAAATGTAACTTGATTTTATTTGTTTGCATAAAATTCGTATTAAATTTGAAGGGTTGATGGTTGGTGTTTGCGTCTCCTCCAACACAGGTGAGTGTGTGTGTATGAAATTATACGATTTGAGACACAGCAACTGTGTCGATCTCTGACATACATTTGCCCGAACAGAACAGAATATCAACAAATGTATGGCTCAGTAGGAAAACATGAGAAAAGAAAAAGAGGAAGAAAAAAAAGGTGCCTTGTTAGGACACAGTTAACCAAGGGATCTTGGTGTTGTTGATATTGTCAGGTAAACACAAAAATCATTCACTTCTACGTGCTCCTTCTGTCCATTTGTGGTTTCTCACTATATGTATGCATGCTTTTTGTGTGTTTGTTTATGTATATATATGTTTATGTACTGTATACATATATACCTCCATCTTGGCCTGAGAATAACTTGCCCAAACAGGTCACAAGGCAAGGCTTTCATCTGGAGAACATTTACAGAAACAATCTAATCCTACGAATCTCATTTCAGGTAGCTGCAATATTCTTAAATGCATCAACCCTAACAACAAAAAAATTACTTCAAATCATAAAAATGCAAGAAAACAGAAGAGAGAGAAAGAAAATCAGAAAATGTAGTTGTGCAAACCTACAGCCAAATGACATATTATTATCACCATTATAAAAGCAATTAAATTAGATTCAAAAGTCCAGATGCAACACTCTGTGTGAATGCATGCAATCGAACATCCCCCTCTGACAACTGGGGATGTAGTGAACACCTAGCGACAGGTGGCAGGAATAAGGTAGACTGAAAATAAAAAGGGCACGAGGAAAGAAAATACCTATGGTATAGTGTTTCATACACTGATCAAGGTTCTACAATCAAAGACAAGCCGATTTTACAAAGCCTCTGATTGGAGGAGTCAGTTTGATAGCCCTGTGTAAAACCCCAACTTGGTGGATCATCTCTCTGGTAAATCCCTTCCTTAAAGGGGGTTTAGCTGGAAGGAACACCTGGATATACTGTACAGTTTGGGGGAGAGGGAGGGGGGTTACGTATACATATACATAAGATCTGGCCTCCGTCATTTAGAAAAAGAAACAACAATACACTAAAATGACATTCACACAATTGCAAACTGACTCAATCGCACCAACACTACCTCGCCAGTGTTAGAAAATCCATTGGTCTGAATCACTAGCATTAAGTCATGTTTCCATTACCCCCCGCCCACAGAACCAGTCATCTGTATATATGAAACTTTGGGAAGAGGGCCAGAATGATTATGTGATGATTACGCAGAGGCAAGACCTGTAACAGTAGGTTTGTTCATAAGGTTATTTTTTCTTTTTTTCCTCATACATTACCTTTTGAAATTTTTTATACATAAATTAGACTTGAATCAAAACTTGTACCACCCCCCACCCAGCGGATATGGCGTTTTCTTATCCAAAATCCCACATTCTGCGATTTTGTTTCCATCCCCCGAAAGCATGCTGCGGCCAACCGAACTTCTCTGCACTCTACAACACCAATTTGCCCACGATGACACCCACCACAAAGAAAAGCATGATGAGGGCCACCGTGCGGGCGCTCAAGCCCTCCTCTTTCTTCATGCCAACTGAGGTGTGCTGAGACGACATCACGTTACTCTTCCTCATCCGCAGACCATCGTCCTCCTGGAATGGGGAGGAGGAGGAGTAGAGAAGAAGTAATTGGGGAAAAGATGAAAGAAAGGAAGTGAGTGGGTAGTGGAAGAGGGGCGGTTGTGGTGGGAGGGGGAAACAGACAATGGAGATGAAAGAAGACGACATGGGGAAAAGAGTCGGTCAGTTTGTCAATCAGTCAACAAGATGAGGCAGTATTTATTTATCAGCTCAAAGAAACAGGATCTGCTTAAATCTTCATCTGACCCAATCCCCCCAGGGCTGCACGAGGCGCCAGGCTTTAACACACTTCATTTCCCAGCAGCGGGTGGGGGGGCTCTCTGTTAGTTTAATCTAAGCCGCAGGAGCAGCCAACAGTCGTTCTGCCTCTGGCAAGAACTCAAAGGGGAGGAGGTGGTGGTGGTGGTGGTGTTTGAGGGGCTGTCTGTGATGTGTGCGCATGTGACTCATTTCCAACCAAACCATAACAAAACCCAATTTTACTTCATTGATCGGTGTGATTGATTGCACACTCATTGATCTGCACAACTGCTTTACGAACATCGAACCCCGAGGTCTGACACTGATTATAGATACGAGCAGTTTTGCTTAATGCCAACCTCAATCTTGACTGACTGTCTCGGTTCAAAGACATGCAGTTGAGGGTGGAGGCTGCTGCACAGCCTTTTGGAAAAACAACTATGTGTGACTCAAATTTCCACTTAATTTGCTTATCTTGATTGTGAATATCAATCAGCACAAAAAATAATCAAGGAACACAAATGAGACTCTGGATGTACGGTGATATCATCTGGAAATTTTGATGATTGAGACCAAGGGAGGTTTTTGTCTGTGTTGATTTGGTGGAGTAACTCTGACTCAAGCCTGAAGCTACACTGACTGAACTAAACCATATGTTACGAGCTTGAATGTACAGCACATATTAGAGGGGAAATCAGAAAATGAATCGACAAAAATGTGGATAATTTTTTAATCATTTAGTAAATCGTCTGGGCAAAAGGCCGACGACTTGTTCTGACTTGTTTTCTCGTTTTTTTTTTAACAATAATAAAAAATATTCCATAGTTAAAGCCCAAGTTGATTATCCATTATTAATCAGTTATTAATTTGTCAAATTTGGGCACTTGTGACAATAGCATAATAACAAAAACAAGAAATCTAGAGGTACACAAAACAAAACGGTCACTGTTCTTCAATCTTTGTCATTACAGGCTTTGTCTGTTTTAAAATGTAACACTTTGAATTTTACAACCAAAAAGAATGTGAATCAGTACAAAAAATATAGAGACAGAGAAAATGACAGAGAAATGTGATGTTTTGTTGTTGTTGTTGTTTTTTTGCCTATTTTATTTTCCCATTGGCATAAAACGGGTATGTAAAGCCTGTAGCACTGTACTAATATAGTAGAAGCAGTGGTAGTTGTAGTACCTTTGGTGTGCAAACATTTTGAGCCGTAGCCACAAGTCTGAGCTTACTCTGTCAGCAGCTGTTGCAGTGATATAAGATCCTAAAATTTGTTGCACGGACAGACTGAGTTGACTTGGAGTTTCCAAACAATGAATAATGTGTCAAGGTTTGTGAAGACTGAGCCAAATCACATCTGAAGCAGTGATACCAGGGCCACGGTGTCCAGTGGGATGGTGTCTTTAAAAGTTTAGATATGTCAGAGTGAGTTTCTAGGAAAATGTATGAGACAATTGCCAGTGACAATTAGACAATGACAGTGAACTACCAACCAAGCCTGTGATTAGCGGCGGACCTGCTCCTATGCCACAGCCACAACATGATTATTGTGTCTTCTTTTAGGATATAATTTTAATGCTAATTAAGCTTGCACAGCGAACACCACAGATTTAATGACTGAGGAAATTGTGATTCAGTTCATTACCTGATTGATTGATCAATGACAATGTAGGTAGGTTTGTTTTGTAGTGTTTTATAGTGATTAAAAAGAGCAAGTTGGTTTTATAATCGGTGAACAGCTGGATTTGTATAGTCAGCGGTTCACCACCTCTAGTAAACAAATTCCTGGGGGAAACCCTGCAAACGCTTTATTCTCTGACACAGGAAGGCTAAAGCGGTGCACATGTCTTCAGTGAATCACTGTTTAGGAACATAAAGCAAAATGAATCAGCTTAGTGACTCTGGTCCTTGAGTCATCTCACTCACCCGGATCTGTTTGTTTTCTTCCCGTAGCCTCTGGGCCTCCATCTGCAGCCTCTTACACTCCTCCATGATCTTCTTTACCTCCCCGTCATCAAGGGTGGAGCTCAGTGACTTTGCAGGCAGCGCAGATGACTCTGACTTCAGCAAGCTGGACGACATCATCTTGTTGGACTCCATGTCATGCTGTGAGTGGGTTACAGGGGCACCAGTTATAACGTAATATGTAGACTGCTGTTGCTGAAATGTTTCTATGGTAACTCTGAGCAATGGCTTGGCTGGCGCACCGGTGTAGTTGACATTTGGCGGTTTGCAGACTTCCATGTCCGCTATGTAAGGAAAACACAAGGCCTTAACTGAAGCCTCCTAGTTCTACAGTCTACTGTGAAACCTATGCTCTCTAAAGAGTGGGGAGATTTGAAAACAGTGTCCACTGTTATAATACATTCAACAGCAAGCAACAGCGATGATACATATCCCGGCAGGGAAAAAGAAAAAGGAAGAAAGAAAAAAAAAGTAATCCCAGCAGGCACAAAAAAAAGCAAAAGCAAAAGAAAATTAATAGCTTTATTAAATTGCAGTCCTGCTAATGTAGTTTACATGCTCAGATGACCATGTGGCACGACTTATGTAGGGCCAACAAAAAAGCTTTGAGTTGCACACTGGAGAACATAAGGCAGCCTTTTGGCATCAGAGGGAGGACTATGCTAGTGCCCCTCATTAAATGGAAGTTAACCACAGTGAGCTACAGTACGTCTGTTTCGCAGCTACTGAATTAAGCTACTTAGACAGAGGGAAGCCTGTTGCATACACACAACAGAAGATATAGACCTATACAGAAATGACATACACATTTTGTCTAATATGTGGCCAAGTATTTATAGCTGCGTCTTGTTGTGTTATTTTATTTCATTTTATGATCTGTATAATATATATTATGACCATGTTTAGTTATTGAGATGCAATGAGACCAGCTGGGGTGACATAATATTTATGATTTCTGTTTTCACTTCAGCCCAGCCTTATATGAACTGTATTCATACTGCAGCTTATGTAGCTGCCACTGTTTTTGGCACATTGCTGCTTTTAGTTACAGTGTTGTTTGTCTTTACACTCATGGTTGGGGACACTCTTCACTTTGTTCTCAGATTGGAAATCATTCCTCCTATTCACGTTTAGCAATCAATCTACTTTGTGTTTTCCTAATATAGTGGTACTTTTATGTGCATCCATTTTGGGTTATGCTTTTTATATTGAGGACAATAGCCATTCATTGTTTTGCTGGCTTTCCTGTGGGAAATCCACCCAGTTTATGCTGTTCACTTTAGGCAGTGCTGATAGATAAGTGCTCTGCTTCCTTCCTACATAGTGTATTTAAATTCCTGTAAGATTTTATTCATCGCTTGGAAGCTTTAAATATGATGCTATTTGTTTTAGTCTTTAAGCTCTGAAGAAGGCACATTTTGAGCCAAAACATCAGCTTATGGAGGAGAAGTCTGCGCTACATAACCACTAAATGTGCTCCAGCCTCTATGCAAGGTTTTATGCTTGTTCAGTGCCTCCTATCTCTGTGTTTGTAAAAGAGTTCACTCAGGGGTGCCTTTCGTAAGTGGATCAAGCTGGTTTCTATCAGCATTATCTCTGTCTAACGGACTCCATGGAGCACAGTGCTGACTGGGAGCCATGTGTATGTATCGCACAGCTCATAATGAATTGAAAACAACTACTACAGGTCTTCTTCCCTCCTGGTGTTCGTGAAGCCGATAGACTCGGCTCATAACATGGAGAGATAATGCCTCTACAGTTGTGTGGGATCTGAGGGGAATCACAGCAATAACAAAGTGCATGTGGGACTGGACAAAGTGGCGGACTGAAGGGTTATTGATGTCTGAGGGTGTGTGTGAGGCAAGAAGAGGAAGGTGGAGTTGGAGGAAAGGAGGACAGGATGGGTACAGAGATGGAGAGATTAAGAATGAGAAGGAGCAAAAAGAGGGGGAGAGATGAAGACTGAGATGGGACAACTGAGAAGAGATTGAGAACAGTAGCAGAGTACTGGAAAACAATGAAACACTGTAGTCAATAAGTAATGCAGCACCTCCTTGGGACAAATATTTAAGAAATCCTGCACTGTACAGAAGGAGACAATAAAAATAATTCTATCTGGTGAAAATCAACAGTGTGATAAATAAAGAAACAGAATGACACACTAACAATCAAACTTAGTTAGACAATGAGATGTAGTCTATCTAATCTGAGGTGAAAACAAAACCCAACATGGAGAGGCAATGAGGGGAGAGGAGCGTGAGCATGTGCTTACCGTTTTTTCATTTTCCACCGGCATCTCAAAAACACACCTCAGCTTGGAGTCCATCAGCTCCTCCGGCTTAGCCTCCTTCCACTGGATTCAGGTGATAATGATAAAAGGGAAGATTACAGTGACAGGTGAAAAACCCCAAACCAACAGAGTAACAGCAATGTTTGTCAGTGTATCTATACTGTATGTTACATGTTTAAACAGGGTTTGTGTAGTGGTCCCTCATTTTAAGACCTTTTTTAATATCACATGCAACACAATTAAACTAAATCTGTATGGACAAATACTTATTAAATGCACAAGTTTTTTTGCCTCTCATTTGTATATAGTGGCCTGTTAGATGTACAAAAATGCCTCACAGGCTTGTGATCCTCAGGTTGCCTGTTTGAATAAAACACCAAATGGAAATATCTTCAGAGGAAAAGTGGAAATGTTACGCACGCTCTCTAGGAATTAGGCAGTAAACATTCACCACAGCTACTAAATGCTGTTTGAATACTTCTAATTACTTCTCATCCAAGCTGTGGCTTTGAGCGTGAGCGTGTCTACACTCCTAGTCAACGTGCACCTCAAACATTTACATCAAAACTGCAACATCTGACTACTATCAGAGAGATCTGCTCTGTCCATTGTTGCTTCACATGAAATGCGGAGTCAGGGAACAATGGACAGAAATTTACCACCAGGAGGACAACAGCACTCTCTCTGTTGTTCTCCTCTTAAAACCCAACTTCAAAAATCTGCTTTCATGTCTGACCTCTGTTCAGGCTTACACAACACCCCACTGGGGTTCAGTACTCAGTCTCTTTTGTAATCATTGCTCAGGTTGTGTGAGTGGAGCAATCCACATTGTTCAGACTCTTGTTGGTATGATGATGAAGAAGATGATGATGATGATTTACTGCATGTGTGTTGGTCAGTGACAGCAGAAATGACTTTAAGACCACACATGTTGTTATGACTCCACTGTGTTCATCATGTTTGTAATTGCTGTGTGTCAGCACTGTAGCAAAGGCTCTCATGGAGAGAGGCCAATCAACTGCCTCTTTGCTTACAGTTAAATTCAGTGGATGAGTTTCCTGTGCTATATCTCACACACTGCCTATATGAGAAACCTCCCTGCACACATTGAATTTTCTGCAGTGTTAACAAAATAAAACATGAGAAAGAAATGTTAAAATTAATAAAGGTTTTATTAAAAACACCTTTTCACTATGAGTTGATGAACTCTTTACCTACTGTGAATAAAGCTCATAGCAATAATGTATATTAAATTCATAAAATTGACTAAAAAGCCTCCTATCAGCACAATCCACCGTATAACATCTTCTGACAGGCGCAACCAAATACAAAAAAGTTACAGCTAATGTTACTGTCTGTGACAGGCAAGAAAAAATATGTAATGCAACTTTATATGATTGTCTACAGATACAGTGAATGATGGTGAACAGTGACTTCACGAACATGAGACACACTCACCACTCCCTCCATGTCAGTCATGTCAGGAGGTGCTAGCATGGACTGGACCATGAACTTGTGTTTGCTCTTCTCATTGGGGTCGTAGTCAAAAGGCTGCAGCATAACTGGAATACAAAATCATCAGTGTCAGTGTAGGAAGGGAAATATACAGCAAGATATATACCAAGCATATCAGGATTTTCTTCTATGCTGTTATAAATAGAATTGTTAACAACATGCTATAAAAACCACAGCAAATCTGTAGGGCTCTGTAGGACTATTAAAATAACACTCTACAGCAGAGGGTCTGGGATTTGGACCCATCCAAGGACTCACAAGACAAATCCGACTCTATTGCTCTGCTATATTGTTCTTTTTTTTGTCAGACGTTTCTTTATGTTTATTTTTTCAAAATGTTTCTGAAGAAAATCCTTATTTATTTGTCTTTAGTTAACAGCTAAGTGACAATGGTTACACACCACTACAGCAGGTACTGGTATTAACTGGTATGGTATTATCATTGTGCTTTGGAATGTTCCCCCTAACTTCCTCCCATTTTAAACCTCATCTCCAGCAGCTCAGTAAAACGTGATCCAAGTGTTCAAAGTGTTCAAAGTGTCTCATTAGTTTTATCCAAACTGCAGCAGACACAGGAACAAAACATTATTTGTCTGTGGAGCTCGGGACAAAAAATCTTCTGTCCCAAGCACAAACCCTTATGGAGCAGCAGCTATGAGACTGTTACTTCTTTGTCAGCAACTTTCCATTTCTTTCCCTTTTTCAACTCTCATATTTGATCCGCAGATGAAAGCGGAATTAGAAAGTATCGAATACCCCTGTATTTTTCAAAACAGTAAACTAGAACCTCCACGTCTTCAAGAATCTGGGCTTGTCCCTGCTGCTCGGAAAAAAAAGTGCCGGAGATGATTTATTCCTATGTTCGTGTTACCATGACGGCGAAACACTGACAGATCTACAAATTCCCAAGGGGGTAATCTTGCTAACAGCTTCCAACCCTGCCTTTTTTTTTCTTAACATTACATATCACTCTAACAAAAAGCAGGTGTGGAGTTGGAATACTACTTTAACCCATCACCACATCAGTCGCTTCAGCCTATGGCGTGTTATTTGATGTCATTCCAATGACTGAGAAGGTATTTTAGCACTGCAACGATGATTTACAATCACTTTTTTATGTCAGTGTTCAAGTTAAGTGGGGTGGAAGTGCAGAGCAGATAAAATGTCTATTGATGGCTGATCTTTGTGTCCACTTTCAAATGACCGTGAAATTCAAAGGCATATTTTGACATCTGTGCCAACTATGGCTGCAGTGCTGGCATTATTCTTTGGCTTTGACTAGAAACAAATGACATCTTAATTTCAAAAGCCGGTGTAGCTATCAGGATGGTTTTCATATATGGCACATGCCAATTCTCCCTAGAGTGGAAAACCTCAGAGATGTAGTGCACCATTACAGCAATCAGGGCAGTTCAATATCGCAAACCAGAAACAGACGGTGTGAACAGATTGAGAACGTCCTGTTTCAGTCAGACCCAATTTGCACGGCCATCCACCTTAAGGTCCAAAGGGACAATAATAGAGAATTGAGGCAGGAAAGCATGTAAGTTCTTTGAGCAACATAAAAAGGTCCCGAGCCAAAGCCTGAGATGAAAAAAACATTTCGACAGTAAAGGTAAAAAAATGATATAAATTATCTTTGATTTACAGCCTTTGAATGCAGCTTTACAAGAAGCTGTTTTTGTTAATGGTGTGATTTTGTAATCTTACTTCACACAGGGAAATCATTAATAACACCCACAAAGGCTAATTGTAGTTAGCATGACGGTCAAGCAGGATAGTAATCGCCTGCCTGCTTGTTGATGATGAATGGAATGAGGGGTGAGGGAGGGGGAGGTAGGAAAACTTTCCTTTCCTGTCACTAATTAACTATGTCACATGGGAATTAGACACTCACAACAGAATTACCACTAACTATTTACCCCAAAGAGCTTACAGAGGTTAGGGTTAAGGCTGCATAAGATTCTTTACAGTACGGTTTACACGATCAAGTAATCTGGATTTGAAAAAAGAAAAGGCTGGTGTTTTCTTTATAAAATCTTTGGTCTATAAAAAGGAAATAGTTAAAAATATCCAGAGCAGTTTCCTAGAGCCCAAGGTGATGTCTATAAATACCATCATTAAAACAACACAACAAAAGCAGAACATAATCACATTTAAGAAGCTAGAACCACAGAAGATTTTTGCTAATCAATCAATTATCAAAATAGCTGTGGATTAGTCCTCTGTGAGGCTACTAGGTAATCAATCATTTATTTTTACAAACTCTGATTTATCAGTCGCTTTATTTGTCAAATGGGAAGAAAATGAAAAATAGATGGTCAAGTGTGGATTTAATATTCTAGTGATTTGTAAAGATGTCCTCACTATGGGAAAAATAACCACCGCATATTTCTCTTGACTTCAATTAAAATGTAACATGAGAGACTTGAGTATCTCTCTGGACCATTTAAGATGATTCTCAGCAGCATCTACCAGACAACAAGAGCAGTATAAATTCACCACTTGTCTGCCTTTACTTTACTATAACTTAACATTATGACCCAAAGTGATATGAAACGAGATATGATGTGGCACATGACCCCATGTGGCTCAGTATCGTCGACCTTTTCACACCATTCAGAGAAGTTTTATGTGTGAACTGGTGTTTCCTGTCCACTTTGTTCTGTGTTACCCAACTCAAAAACATGGTCAAAGATCAGCAAACCTATTGAGACAATATAGCGTGGGAGCGGGGAAGAGAGTGAAGTCAAGCATAGCTGTTGAGATACAGGCCTGGAGGGAAAACTTGCCGACATGGAAGAGCAAACACTCATAAAATGTATTCATATTCAGGCTTCTCCAGATAGCAAGGTCTCACACTCCTGAGGGTGCTCTCCTGAGTCCATCTGATTCAATATCATTCAAAAAGAATAAGGTGCTGACTGTATAACATCAGGCTTATCTCAAGGTGGAAAATAACCCACCTCTCACCAGCGCTTCAATCCACTACACTTTTAAAGGAATCTGCTGGTCAGAGGTCTGTTAGCAGAATGCAGTTGTAGTTGGAGGCTAAAATAGCCAGTGTGACTAGAATAGAACAGAATGGTTTTTACTTTACTATGGTAAACCACACTTACAGCAACAATGCCATCAACAATTGTTATTACCCCAATGGATTATTTTCATTTTCAGAGGGCTCTTATGTCTTGCTGGTGTTTGTAATCAAACAGCAGGACCAGAAATCCAGGCTTTTGGTCAATCTAGCTCTAGCTGCTCTCCCATGACTTGCTACACTAACATTAGCTTGTAGACCAACTAAAGCAAGACTGACTTATGGGAGTGGAGACACAACAATCAGAGAGAGAGCTGCATCTTAGATGACAGACAGAGAGGAAACTCCCTGCATCAAAATTGTGCAAATTATGTTCTTCCTCCTGTGTTATCTTCAACTCTGCCTGTGCTATCTGTTTTCTTAACTGAATTGCAGGCCATTGCAATCCTGTTTGAAAGCACTGCCATTTTGCCTTATGGGGGTCTGAGGACCTAAACGTACAAACTACTGACCAACAGTGCACAGAGCTCTTTATGTGAATAAGTGCATGTGTAGAGCTGCAGATGGTGCATTTGAAGCAATTTCCAATCAAGTGTCTTTAAATTTAAACAAACATCCTGCTTTTCTTAAGTTTAAGTGTTTCAGGTATATTTGATTGAGTCCAGAGACACTGTGTGGAGTAATTTTACTGCACTAAAGTACTAATAGCAGGATGTCAGGAAAGTTTCATATCATTTCTGTGATAAAACAGATCACTCAGATGTTTCTGGCCATTGTGAATATTCTGACAGGCTGTTTGTGTGGCATATTATGCACATGAATATCACAGGCTAAAGGAGCTTATTCTGATAACTGCAACAAAAGAATTGTTGTTTTTTTTAATGCAGTATGGTCTTCTGCTTTCTGACTCCCTTGGAATGATAATACCTCCCAAACATGTCAGACGTTTGTCTGACATGTTCCCAGAAGAAGCTCAATATTTGTGGACACAAGGATTTTTGAAACATTCACGCCACATATTTTTCCACTGGATGCTGCTACATAACACCAATCAAGCTCAGCAACATTCCTGTGGTCGTGGCTACATTCAACATATACAGTTACAGCAGGGCTGAGCTTCAAAAGCACAGTGTCTATCCTCAGCTTAGCCAGCAGATGACACATCTTGGGTTTGTAGGTATCCAGTGGCAGACAGTTTTCTCCCACCTTGAAGAGAATGAACGTCTGTGTAGATTTTACGCTGCTTTCTTCAAAGAAAAGGTCAAAAATGGAACAAAATTTCAGATCCTGTGCTCACAAAAACTCAGTAGAACAATAGTTTTGCCTAAATACCTTAATGTGAATGTGTTACACAAAAAAAACATTATGTTCATCCTTTAGACCTCAGAGTTCCCCCTCTGTATGAAAGTACAGTCGATACTTGAACACTGCTGTTTGAACCCTGCCTTATCCATTTTTATCTGCTTACAGTCTTCTTCTTCTTCACTGCTTTTGGTGGTGCATGGCTGTATTTTAAATGCAATAAGCAATAATGTAATGCAACTACAGTAAAAGTCAAACAATATTGATTTCTATATAACATTATTAACATTGTGACCTTCCAACTCTTATGTTACGATTCCAAGGCCTTGGACGCCCTATCAGTCATTTTGGTGGATCAGACCTCAGGTTGAAAGTGCTCAGACAAATATGGCCACACTCCATTTGGTTGTGTGAGAGCACTGCTTGTTTCGTAGCAACAAGACCAGGGAAACAGTTAAATGGACTGCAGACAAGGCATTTTATCTCTACCAGCTGCTAATCAAACAGCAGCAGGTAGTGGAGATGCTGCGGTGAACATGTTTCATTTCAGTTTTCATTGTAAGATTTTAAGACAGCACAGCATCTTGACCATTTGGATTCAGCCACAACAAGTCATGTGAAATACATGTTTATGTGTTTGCACTGTGCAATGCTTTTGTTACTCATAGTGCTTTGTTTATACAGCCACACAACCATTGATTCTAGATGCTATAATTTGCATAATTGAACAAAGGCACAGGGTTTGAAGCAAACCGTTGATAAAGGTGCAGCAAAACCCACACACTCCACAGAAGAGCTATAATGAGCCAAAATAGGTCAGATTGATGGTGCAAGTTCACCATGTTGATTTTAAAAAGCAAACAGTGCTGGCAATATAAGAACCCACAACCCTTTGTTATCCTGTCAAGTGCTCTGCTGTGATAATACAACACAGGCTTGAGTTTTCCCTGAAGACAGATTAGACAGACTACACACAACATGTGCCTTCAGTCTCAGAAAAGCAGTCTTCTTTTGGGACTCAAACCTGTGACCTTTTTCAGATTAATAAGGGTGAAAAATGGCGGCAACTGACAGAGTGGACCGTGCTGATTTGTCGCCCACTGCTGACAGCAGGCCCCAGTGACACAGTTTGCGGTTGTTGACACCAGATAGGAGAGGTTGTAAATTGAGTCTGTGGCTGAAAATGGCAGAGGAGGCACAGGGTGGAAACATTAGACTGTACCTGTCTCCCTCCAAGTGTATGACTGAGAATAAGGCCTGCCAGGAGGGACAAGGGGCACGACGACAAGGGAATACTTCATGAAGGGAAGGAAAGAGTGTGGGTGTTTGTGTAAAAAAACAGTCATTTAGGAGACCAGAGAGAGCAACTTTGCCTTAATTCCTTGCACTGAGCCATTTTCATTGTATTTCACTATACCTGTTTTGTTTTTCTTTTTTATCTTAATTTAATCCACAGTCAGATGTGCAAAGATATTCAGTCTCATGAGTCTCTGCTCTAGAGACTACTGCTTTTCATTATCAGTCTCACAGTCTTGAATATTTTGGCACAATTAACTAGAAATAATACTTTGAACCTGTATATTATGTCTGACCTACAGTCAAAAAATCCAAATGAATACAAAAAGGAGGAAGAGCTGTAATCCTTTAAGCAACAGCAGCTACATGTTTAGGTTGCCTAAAGGTACTTCAGTAAGTATGTTGCCCTGCACTTATTTTTCATTTGTTACCAGATACGTTGATTGAAGTGCCTGCATCGATGATTCCACTGTTTGGCCGAACACAGTACCGGCGCGGTGCTGTTGTCTTGACCTTGAAACACACATTCCTGTCTGTTGGGTTGGAGAGCTTGAGATTTGTGGTGACCACGTCTGAGAACGGACCTGTGAAGAAAGGAGAACACTTCAAAAATCTGCTTTTGGGGCAGCTCTGGAAAACATCTTTATGTTGTATTTGACAAGTATGTGTTATACAGGTAAAAACAAGAAAGGATTATCAAAGACTGATACAGAAAGAAGGCACACAAAAAATGTCGACAAATTACAATTATCTCATTTGAAGCTGGACAGAGGCACTAAAGATCCTCTCTCTACACAAGGATCTCGCACAAAGAGTCTGAAGGCCAAATAGTGGAAGAAAATGACACGTAAATAATGTGTGTCACCTCCACAGTAAGTAAATGACATACTAATGAGAGCAGATGAGTTTCCTGGGTAAACTGATCAAAATACATCAAAATGAAAACCTACATACACCCCTGCAGCAGAAGAACCAAGAAAAAACCCTGACACCAGTTATAAGAAAAAAATACACAACAAGCCTCAGGCAGACACAGCTCTTTGTATTTTGTTTTAAACGTCATGTCTTCCTACTGACATAACAAAGACAAATGTGGAGTGGGAGATTCATTTTATTGAGTTGAGGTATTATATATATCGGCCTGCCACTAAAAATCACTGGTACCATCAGTTAATGTATTGATTATTTTTTTTCCCGCCCATTTATTTGAGATTCATTCTTTTAAAAGAAGAAGAAAGGCCAAATTATCAACTCTCCCATTATTTGTTTGTCAGCTATTTGTCCAGTTGTTAATAAATGGTAGCACTCATTCTGAAACACTTTCTCTCAACTATACTACATATAAAGAGCAGAATAAGGCTAATCAGAGCTTTTCACACAATGGGAATGTTTAGATCAATTAGCTGACTGAAATACCAGTGGGCAAAGACTATTAAAAATATGTGACATGTATGATACCACATTCAAAACGCAGTCAATCAAAGCTTTACTGGATGTGACTTTAATTATAACAAATTCTGTGTGCTGCCCAGAGTTTGGATCTTCTTCCACATATTTTCTTTATTTGATCTGACGTTTGAATAAACATGGTTTCACTGCAGGTTTTTCATACGTTTGACTGTCCTCAAGATAAATATTTCCATTCTGTTTCTCACATTAAAGTCCCAAATATTATGTCTTAGCAGCATAGCATAGTGAGAACTGGACTATTGTAAATATATGAGCGATGAAAACTAAGACATATGTTTTTTTTCTGTTTCTTTTAATGTTACTCTCTGGATTGAAAACTGCTGATGTCACATCTGTCCTCTTGATATACAGAAACAGTCCTAGTATCAAATTACAAAGAATAAACTGTGTATACAAATCTATAAATCACAGATTTCAACTACTGCACTACCTTGAGCAGAGTAGCTGATGCAGCTTGGATTTAGCAAATTACAGCTATAATTGTTGATGCAGGCCACATCTCACTGAGGTCCTTACAAGGCCAGATGCAGTAAGCTGCTATACAGATTTGTCAATAATGCAGAAAAACTTTACAACAAAAAACACAGTGCCAAATTCTGTCCATCCATCGTGCAAGACACATCATAAGTGTAATAACAGGCTAAGCTAAGACAATAGCTTTAAGTTAATTTCCAATAGACAGTCATTTCAACCTTGTCTTTATGCCTGTATTTTGACATATTTTCTGGTCTTTACATCTTTAAAAAGCAATAAACCTTGGTAGACAGCCACTCTGTCCAATTAGTATCTAATAATTTCTATTGGTTTCGAAAATTATATGGTGGTCAAGGCAATGCTCAATTTTGAGTAATGTCTGAGGTTGAGGGAGTAAAGAGAAATGAGGACATGAAGGAGGGGAAAGTGGGGGAGGCATGGGAATAACCAGCAAGTTCACATCACCCATTTACCCTCGCTATTCATAACTATGGTAAAGTGGATGATCTCTCAGAATATAAAACACATACACTCCAGCCAGGTAGAGCTAATGTAGTCTAGTGCTCATTGTTCAGTTTATGCTCCAGCTGTTTTAGAGAGGCACTGATTCAGCTGTATGGAGGCTACAGCCTGTGGTGCTGTTGAAGTGTATAATATGGTGGACATAATATAAGGAACAATATTACCGGTACTAATATCATGCAACATAATATGCAACATACTACAACCATTAAGCAGTTCAGATCACCACCTCTCTAAAACATGTCCTGACTACAATATTATAACCTTGATGGTGAACTACATTCATTTTAGTTAGGTGTAACTAGCTGCCAACTGTGAGCACTTGTTGGTAACGTGCTGTCTGGGGTCCACTCTCAATGTAAAATGATAGTTGATGGTTAACCTTAAAATGATTGATCACTACCTAAAGAAGAGACACATCAGCAAAGAAAGTTTTGTCTGTGATCAGACAGCAAATTAGACTTTGCTGGAAATACCCCAGAATCCCACAAGAATGTGAAAGTGTAAAATCTTGAAAGTCCAACAAAAAACCTGGATTCCCATCAACTTTAGCTATACTGTTTGATTATTATTCATATTATCGTCACAAAACAAATCATATTTTAGGGTTCACCACATCCTTCAAGGGAGGGAGCCCTTTGACCAACAGAGACAGACTCTAATTTGGCTTTCCAGAAGTTTTTTTGACCCTGTCTCTTTCATATTTCTTTGAAACAATGTATGACTTCTGTTTTCTGTGAACATTATATAATTTGTGCAATGGCTAACATAGCCACAGCAACATAAGAACGAACAGCTATGAAAGTCTGTAGTGATTGCTGGTTAACTGCAGAAAAAACTGAAATTACAGCTCATGTAATGGAGACGTTCCAATATGGCCACTCACTATGAATATCAAGCCTCCAGTCCAGTGGTTGAAAATGAACCCCATACTGTGAATTAGATTTGCCCAATAACAAAACCCTGGGTATTTGAGCCATTTTTATTCAAAAGCGTTATCTTACTCAGCATGGAATAAACAGCTCTGACTGAACAGCACTAGGTGGGTGGATTTTCACCCGAATGTAGAACTAATTCCAACCCAATTGTGAGAAATTTGACTCGAGAAAATGCAAATAAATGCATGTTTGAATCCACTCCTGTTGTGTGAATATTAGAAGCTGGTTCATTGAGATAAACAGCATTTCTGTTGAGTGCCATTAAATCCTTTACAGAAGAGGGAATATAGCATTTATGTTTGTGTCATGTTTAATTTAAGGGACATTACAGTCTCACATCACTCAAACTAGATCGGATGTTTCTGTCTGACAGTATTTCCAGTCTCATCAGTGGAGGAGGAGCCTTGGTAAATACATAAACTCACATTTCCACTTGAGCCAAGCATGAAAATGACTTCTGCGAAATTTCAGTGTTTTGTTTTCTCATCATTTTCTGCATTTTAAAACTGAAAATTTTGGAGAAACATGTGGATAGAAACCAACCCACTGACACATCTCTCCTATTAACATAGTTTTTACTCAATGTGAAGGCAGCAAGCAGTGGCTATAAATAGTTCAGGTTTTTCAGGTTATTTGAATAAATATGAAGATTTAAGAGTTGTTCTGTCTATGAGCTGAATTAAAACAATACGTGCAGGTGATTTCAATCTTATCCACATATGTCGGCCATTAATAAGCAATGCACAAGAGCTATTTGAATTCATGAAAAAAAAAGAAAAGGTATTAGACGTGGGCAGTAATTCAGAGGTCCAGTGGCACCAGCTTAGTTATTGCCTTCACATGTAATTCCCAGCATATGAGAAAGCAGCACCTCACAGTCTGATTCATTCAAAAATGATGAATGATGAATGATGAAGTGTCTGAATATCCACTTTGATGTAATGTTTTGATTTCGCTTAACTGGTAATGACATTAACAGAAAAGTAAAATGCATTGGATGAAAGCTCTAGTCTGAAGCAGGGGAGAAAACCAAAACGTGCGATCCTGATCTGGCCAATGCACCGACCCTGGAAAAAACCCTGACTCTTATGAGCTTTCTCTGACATTATCGATACATTACACACATTAGTTTAATTCCCCCAAATCCCATTCTGCATATTACCTTATTGCTCCCTTACGCAACCAGTGTTACACATGTATCCCTGTTAGTACTGGCAACAGCTTCTTTACTGACAGGACACTCCAGAGATGACATAGTGAAATGTATCCAGGTAGCTAACTGGCAAGTGTTAGTCACTCCTGTGTTTTTGCGGTGAAAGGAAAGCTAATTCATAGTCAAGTGAAGAGCAGTGACGAATAAATTTGCGACTTCCCAAACTTGAAGGGATCAGTGCCAGTACCACATGTATTACATCAGTCAGACTTACGGAAACCAAGTTTAATTCCACAGCTTTACAGTATTGTTAAAAATCACACAAAATGTGAAATAAGAAATATTTTTCTCTCATGAATGTTGCTGTCTATAAGAGGGTTTCCAAGTTATATGCAGCCAGTGTTTTTTGTTAGTTTGCTCCTGGGTAGTCAATGTATACACATCATACAGACCACGAACAAACACAAGAGTATTATTGGTCTGGTGATGTTTTTCAAGCTGTTTAAGCAGTGAAAGTACTTTTAGGGGGAAAAGTACAACTGTTGACCATGAACCCAACATTTCATCCATTTAACAAATAACATTTTAACTAGAGGTCTTATACCATATTACAAACACCATCACTTGAAAAGGCCAAATTTTTGAATCAAGAATAGTTTTCAAGTGACTCAAATGAGGCCACTACAGCAGTTACTATAGTGAGGATGAAGTCTGCAGTTGAGAGAAGCACACTTGTGCTTCGTGAAAACATGGCGCTATGTCGGAATTAGCACATACACCAGATTGAAGATAAAGTTTCAGCTCAGCAAACATCCAGAGCAACTGACACTTCCCTTATCCGTTGAGCAAAAACAGAGAGGAAATTCAGGCTCTCACAAGCTTGGCCTGACATCTGAAGACTTTTAATCAAAGGGACTCACGCCACTGACTACTGTACACCTGATCTACTACTCCCTGAAAGTTTCTTCGGACATAGGCCAATTCACAAAAATCACAAGCCGCAGTAAAAATCTATTACAAATAGCTGATATTTGAAACCGTCGTCTTTTAAGGCTGGATTTTATAAATAGCACGTTAAAATTGGGCAGTTGGGAGATTTTTGTAAGGATTTGTTAGTATCACCTAACAGCCTAACATTTGAGAGTTTTTGGTCCAAAGATGGTCTGAGCAAAGGCCTAACAAGTCACTACTCACAGACATACTCCCTATTTCACACTACGTGCCTACATATTATGTGGCGCCTAAGTAGAGGCATGTGATTTGTGGTATTGTCTAGTATATAGGGCAAGACACATAGCTCCTTCTGTCTGTCTAATACAACACATCTCATTTGACACTTATGGTTTATTTTACAGGTCCTATGTTGGCCAGCTATGATTCTTCATCATTTTCACATCATATGTGTTAACTAAGTGAAAGACAGTTCATACAGATTTGTCAATATTCATCTACTATTGATTAAAATGATGTTTCCATCAAGCTCATACAACATGACACCAAACATGCTAACAGTTTACCGTTTCACCACACGTCAATGCACAAGATATATGCAACTACAGGTAACCATGGCAACAGCGCTTCTGTTTTATGCTGAGTTAGGTGGTATTTTTTTTTATTGTCAACCAAACATAGGACAACTTGTTGGAGATTACACAATTCACAGCTCAGAGTAAACTCAGACACTCTGACCCTTTGTCTGACACAGTTCAGATACTTCATGTCGTCAATACACTTGCAGATTTAGTATGACAAGACCTTAGTATGTGCTGAATACTGTTATAAAGTGCAGCTGATAACAATTATTTGAATTTATCAATTTATCTGTAAACTATTTCCTCACTTAGTGTTAAAGTCGTTTAGTAAAGGAGGTTGAAGGGATCAAAATAAAAGACTGTTGTTGTGTCTCAATCCCAAAGGTAATAAGTGGAAATTGTTATCATCTCTAGAGGGAAATCTGCCGGTCGGCTCAGAATGCAACATTAAATGTTAGCTCCAATGATCTGGTAAAGGTTCTGGGTTTTATGAGGGATGGGGATAGTCAGTTTCTGATACTGCAGTAATAAACACAAGTTTTAAGGTAAGGCAGCTCACACTGTTACAGTGTGTCTAAGGTTGTGTAATGAATATTGCTCAGGCTCTATGTGGTGTGTCTATGACGCACGTTTAGAGTTTCAATCTGGGAATTGTGACACCTGATAGAAGATCAGAGTGATGACTTTGGATGAAAAATGCATCACGTTGTTATGCTCAGAAATTTCCAGAAAATGACAAGACAGTGGTGCAGAGTCTCTTTGCATTATCCTTTGTGGCTGATCAGTCATTAAATCTCGGACCTGCATAGCATGTCAGGAGTGATGCTGTCTGTTTAATGCATTCATCTCGAACATGAGTTTTTTGCATTAATCTGATATATAAGGATTTTCAAACTCACTTATGTGACAAATATATATAGATAAACATAAGATAAGTTAAACTCATGCTGCCAGTTGTTACTGTTGGGTACACAGAGATTATTTCTCTCTACCTGTGGAACAAACTTGTGTAGCATCATCACTGCTACTGACTGCTGTTTCTGACTGACAGATGTCTATCAAAGGTGTTGTGTGGGATGAGATGTGTTTTCAGCCCAAGTTTAAACTGATCACTGAAGCTCATCTTACTACAGAAAAGCTTACTGACTCTTGTGACAAACAGAACCATTGCTTACTGGTGATGATGGATTTGTTGGAGGTATAAGCTTCACAACTCAAACATCAGGGATGGGCAGATGAATCCCCAAAGCACCACTACTAGTGATACAAATTTTTTTATTCAGATTAAAACGTAATAAGATGCATTTTGGCCACATTATCTGGCAGAGAAAAATTTCTGTGTGTGAAAATTTCATTAGCTATATTTCTTCATTTTCTTCAGATAATTAATTGATGGTCAATGTGAAATTAATTGGCAAATGACATGAATGATTGAATGAATGATTGACAAATTAGTGAACTGAATATCTGTAGATTTTGGGCCTATGGGCAACAAATCAAGGCATTTAAAGATGCCAACCAAATCTTATGATTAAATATGACAGCTGTTTTTTTCTGACATTTCATCAACAAAACAACAAATAATGTTAAATGGTGCAGATTAGCAATCATTCATCTCAGCTTTAATGCATCCCCACACCTTCCTCCTGATAAGAATAAAAGTTAGACATTTTTGTTTGAGGCTGTCCACCAAATTATTAATATCTGTATGAAACTATATATATCCTTATTCCTAACTGCAAGGGACATTATTTCAAATTGAGCCATAATAACTGTAAACAGTTACAAATACAACAGTACCATATGTGTTTATGTAACATTATTTGGGCCTAAAGCAACGTGACATCTTGCAGCCAAATACCCAGCTTAATTCAGATATCTATTAGCAACTGTAGAGCCCAAACGATGAGCATGGTGATGACCGGTATGTATTATAACGTAATAAGCAGCAAAGGTTGCGGAGTTGTCAGCTGTCGAGTTATTAGATGACAGCTGGCTGCGAGCTAATATCAGCTAGCCCAACCTGCTAAGGCTGTTGGACCTTATTGGGAACGAGAGGTGATGAAATTAGAGGGCAATTGTATTGGGACATGTTTATTACTCTGACTGTTTCCCAGTGGGCACAGTGTTCCTTGTCTTGCACTTGGAGACTGATTAAGAGGCAGAATGAATGCATGACAGGGCCTGGCTAGCTTAGCCAACGGAAGCTAATCCAGCTAGCTGGCTAGCTAGCTGTCAGTTGACCTGCCGTCCTCTCAGAGCAGCT
>OMNW01009487.1:0-27953 GCA_900303245.1 Selene dorsalis
CACCCCCCACCCCCCCAACACACACACACACACACACACCATATTTTTGTCCTGCAGCCTCCACAACGCAGCCTGTATTTTATCTGCAGTGTTGATATGTCACACTTTATGAGTCCAAAGGCAATCACTGCCATAGATTTGAAATGATATCATTCCAGTAGCAAAGAGAGACTAAGTCTATGTGAAATAATATAAAACATTTATATTTACATGGAAGTGAGCAAAGACTGACAAGTTGCAATAAAAGTGTCATGTGAAATCGGAAGGACTTTAACAGAGGTTCTCTTCAGTGCTCATTCTTACAGAACTATTGGAAACACATCACTATAGGGTGCATTCAGGGTTGGTGGTTTATCATAGTAAATGAGTGCTCAGAGACAGTGTGAATGTATTGTTTTGCCTGTGAGAGGAGCACAGATTAGTTTGACAGGTGTGCATCACATTTTTATTGTGTAGTAACACGATAAAACGACAATCGCAGGTCTGCTGTCGCATCTCTGATCAAGGTTTTGGCAGGCGACAAGTGTGTGTGATGAACACAGGAGTGAGGAGTGTGTTCACGTTCAAAAAGAAAAGTCAAAATAACACACCGATCTGTGGAGGTGATGCTCCCCCGTTGAACGGCAGGGTTCAAGGTTCAGGGTGAGTCAGGATATAAAGGGCTGCCGCTGTGAGGCTCTCCTGCCACCTGTGGCCTACAGTGTTGTGTCCTCTGTTCATTTCAAGCCTCCTGCTTTATTTCCACTGCTCAGTGTGTTTTTGCCTCCTGAAACTTTAGAGTCTGAATCATAAGTCTGTCCTTCTTTGCACACAGTCTACTGATCTCCGTGGTTCATTCATGGTTCAAAATTGTGGAGCATGTGACCATGTGGCCCGTCCATAAGAGGACACTAATCATGTCTCAGCATGTAAACAGTACACTGTATTTCACATCTTTAGCTGTATGATGTTCAATATGTGGCTCAACTAAATACAACACATGAAGAAACCATCATATTCCCCAGTGCGCATGTGTGGAACTTGATCCCCCTATAGTGTGTATAAAAGCACGTGCATATCCGCATGTAGGTCCACAGCTGTCCACATCCATGTCTGTCCTGCAGTGAGATCAGGGCTTAATGGTGTGCTACAAAGACAGCATTCCAGTTGTGCTTTTCACTCGTCCGTCTCACGTGTGTCTGACACAACAGATACTTTAATCAGTCCAGCTGTTTACACAGGCCTCGTAACAACTCACCTTCTACTGGCGCTACACACATGTAAACACGTCCCGCGGTGTATTTTTCTGTAGTCATATGTAACTATTGTGCTGATTATTACTGCAGCACAGCAGCTTGAGAATGTCTGTTGCTTTTGGTATTTATGAAATGCAAATAAATCTCTCCATTATAGTCCACCTGTTATCTGACAACAGCAACACAACAACTGCACAAACTCACAGCTCCTCACAATCTGATGAAAATGTAGAAACATGTTGGATCCCATAATAAAAAATGGTTTAAATGAGTTCTGTACTTTTTTTTGCATAATTCCACTGATAAATAAAACAGAATAAACAGTTTACATCACAGATTTTTTATTAAAGCAAACAAAACATAGTGTGAATGTTCTGTGGTTCAGTTGAGTGATGCAGTGTAAATAACACTGGGTTTTCTCCTCAGGTGACATCACTCCAATTACACACAGCAACAGATTTCCAGCATCTACTAATTGTTGGGATGATTGCATCCAACACCAAACCCATTTAGTATTTAATGGAAAGTGCTGAGGGCATCCAGTGCTCATTATGTTCAGTTTTTTTTGGTAAAATATTGCTTTGTCAAATATTCTGAAAAAAAAGCAGCAGCTAGAGACACAGGTGAAAACATACTCTCTCAATCCATGTCAATTCATCTGTACACTGTAAATTTAACTGCATCAAAATACGGTAGGTGGTCACGGTGCTTTCGGTTGGATCTCTGTAGCCAAACACATCCTTTTTTTCAGGCCAAGTCTTCGTCATGACACAGTGATCTGACCGGCCAGGTGAGCCAGCTGTCTGTTCCTCTCTGTACCGAATGCTGGCTGTGTTAATAACAATAATCAAGATTACATACATTTTATTTACATATCTTTACATGGTATGCAAACATGCTTGTTGCTCAGATATCAAGTGAAACAGGTCAGAGTAGATTTAGCTACTGTTCAGAGGCATGTACAAACATTGCTTACATACTAAAATGCATACACCCTCTTTCAGATTAATGGTCGGTGTATGAAGAGTGAAATGAACTGGAGGGTTTCCATTAACTGAGTCGTAATTATAGCAATAACAGTGCAAGAATAATAAGAGTTACACTCGTTGTAGTATGTTGTAGTGCTGTAGTCTCAGCCTGGATGCTGCTGCTCCAAAACAGAGATACCTGCAGAATGAGAAAGACACAGAGAGGAGAAAAGAAAAAATACAACATGAATGACAAATACAAATGGAGAAAGGAAGAGTGCAAATGTAGTGCATAGTAACAGTAAATACTGTCTGTAAAAGTTCATCAGTAATTCTGTTTTATGATCATCAGGAACTAAGGAGGGACTCAGGTAATTAAGTTATACAGCGACGAAACAGTGGATAGTTGGACATTACACAGCGGTCACTGTCGATGCTTTAACTATGAGGTTATCATCTCTCCTCTTTGGTCATCCAGTTTCTCCAAATGTAACCATGTTGATTTGGTACCTAACCAAACCTTGGGACTGTCACACAGTGAGGTGGCTTTACTTGTCTCAGTGATTTCTATTGAGTCTGTGGGGCACAGATTAACTATGCTGTGCTGTCAGATGGAGAGGTTGAAGATGTCTTCATCTTGACAAAGAGCCCTTCTACAAAATAATACGCTGCAGTATCCATCTTTGCTCAGAGATTCTCTTTAATGGCAGGAAGTGGTCTTATTTCCCTCAGTACATGCTGAGTGCCAGCCTCTTGATGCAGAACCCTCCCGGCTCATACATGTATCATCACAGCCATAAAAACAAAAAAGCAACCTGGAGACAATGGTGTTATTTAGATCTAAATGTAAAACAATAACTAACACTACAAAGTACCAGAAGACATGTATGTAAATGTCTATCCATCTATTTTCCCCCTCACCACCCCACTGTGCCTGTGTCTCCAAACTGAATGTATATAAATATTAAGACAATACACGTTCCCTGTTTTGTCAGTTACTTCACCCAGGTGGAAAATAACTTTGGACTTTTATTGTGAAGGGTTGAGAAGTTGGAAATGTAGGGAGGGACTCGTGTCCTCCAGTTACAGTCTTTCAAACAAAGGCATGAATCAGTTATTTGAATAGTGTTAACACATTCCTAACACAGCTGTGGGCTTCGAGATATGATGTTGGTGTACACAATGGCAACATTTGTCATCTTTCTCTGACCTTTGCTTGTGATGCTGGAACTCAACCGCCGGAGTTGGTTAGGTATGAAAGTGGCCAAAACTCCATGGCAGGTGTGTTTGTTTTTCTTCAACAATGTAATGTGAAGTGTGAAATGTAGCCCACTGTTCACACCAGCACTGATCTGATGGTTTTCATAATTCACCAGTTCAGATGATGCTGATCAGGAGAAATGAGGATGTGAGGAAGGAGACGACCTCTTACAGTGTGATGAGTTGTTTCACTCACATCACTTCAGTGTAATCAGTTGTCTCCCTCTTCACATCTGCACTGATTGTCACACTGCAGTGTGTAGAAATGGATCATGTGATGGTGCTACACATCAAAGTAGTTCAACATACAGAGGCGAGATGTGGACCTAACTGCTGAATGAACCCCTCATCATCAGGTTCCTATTTACACTGTTTCTCCGCCCATTGTCTCATCTGAGTCATCATTCTCACAACTCTTCATACACAAGGCCTTTTATTGGTTCATGATTTTAGTGTCTTGATGAATTTCTCATGACTCACGAGAACAGTTTGTAACTCTCTCTAACCTGATTCATCCCTTCACTGCATCACCGTTTTTAATCACATCAGTCTAGGTCTTCTTAATATTTATGAAAGAGCAGAGCCACATACACATATACATATACATACATATGCTCCATCTTCTATGATTGATTGTATAACTTTCTTTGCATTTATCTGATGCATAGTTGTTTATCACAGTTTTTTATCTACAGATGATGTTTTTTTTCACTTATTTTATCAAAACTCTACACACAATTAAAAAAAAAAATGTAAGTACCACATATTTGCAGTGTTGCACTGAAAATATCACATGACAAAAACATCTAAATCAATCAAGTATCAAATGCCAAACATCTTTTCCACACTAGTATTTTCATTATTTTATTTTATTTTATTTTTTTAGTGGGGCAGGGCACCTTGCTCTACATCTGAAGCTCTTCTGCCTTCAATAGGTTTACATAGGCACACCCATTATGTCAGTAGGCCTACAGTGATCTGCTGACAGGGCTGATATGCAATGCTGAAACAGAATATTATGTCACTCCCGTACAAACCTCTGAATGTTTTTCACTTTATATTTTCTGAAGTCGGTCAGGGTCAAGATCAAAACATTTTTGTTTGAGTGATGTCTGGTGAAAAGGTTTAACTGATTGGTGATCATGTTGAAATTACTGACTGACTTTGCAGGTTTGGACACAAGAACAAGGTTTTGATTGTTTTAGAGGCTTTCACACAAGTGAATTGGTGATGTGAGAGAAGTATTCGCTGCTTCCAGGATTACATTAAAAGTTGTGGGAATGATGTTTCTGATGTGAGAATTCCATCAAAGTGATTTAGAAAAATGAGAGATTTTAAAGAAGGTGGGGAACATTCAAGGTCGTACTAACCTTTCCAAGTTCATGTGCCATAACTAAAAGTGTAGTTCAGGTGCGGTTCAGTGCGTTGGCAAATACGTTCATTTCCTTTCTTCCAAGAAGTAAGATAAGATGATTGGTGACACTGTAATGTCTGTGCACAACTCACACATCAGAGACATCATTCTCACAACTGCACAGTTCTCAGAACAGTTCCTCATTTCTCCACACACATTAGCATTTCTCATTGTATTTGTACAGACCTCCATTATATCCACAGTCAAGAGGTTTTCTCATTGTCTTGGTGAATTTCCCACCTGACTGTGACGGCTCATGAAAAGTTAATACCTTCATCAGATAGAATGACAGACCTCTCACTCAACCCTGCATTGTGTTAGTGTTTTCAATCAAATCATATTAAACGTTCTGCCAATAAAGGAGAGTCACACAAGACTGGTGAGTAATGCTAATGTAGCATCGGCAAGACGTGCGAATAGCAACACACTTCAGAGAAGAAAAAAATTAAATAGGTTTTTCTTTAGTCCCAGTAAAATCTGGGGTGTCATTTAAGGAAAAATTGAAAAAAGGAAGACATTTCACATGCTACTACACATCCCTCTGAAACATCTGGCCCCCTCCTACTTTGCAGCTCCATTATACTCCATTATCAGACAACACGAATTCAGACAGATTTTCACACAATTTTTTCATGACTGACAAATTTCCAGCGTCAGGCCTGATTTTGAACATTTACGTAACAGCAATTTGGCTTCGAGGACGATCCACGCCGCTCCAACGAGAAGTCTGGTATGTTAGAATTTTTTGCATTTTCTGGCCTAGTTTCAATCTCCTACAACGGGAACTTTGAAGCTGACCAATAGGATGACAGAGTGACATGTCGATTACATACAGTGAAGGAACGTTAGCTCGCTTCATGTACAGTGCGCAGTGGTTTTGATGTGTACACATTCGTTAACTTACCTCAAGTTCTTTCTGAAGGACAAACGGTCATACTACCCTCTTCAGTAGACCCAGGAATGGGTCTGCAATCGTTTTTTTTTCTTGATTGACAGATTCTTGTTACGCCTCCCTGATGACCTATGAACTCGTGCAGGGTCATGGACAATGATCGGTCAGGGTCATAATACACGAGACACGACAAGAATTTATGCCACTGTGAGTGTTTAATCTGACATGGTGACCATCGTGAAAGACAAAAAAATTGCGTAGTCTGGTCCTGGCATTAGGAAACTGATTGTTGACCACCAATATGCCCTCAGGCTTCAAACGCTGCTAGTGATCAAAGAACAAACCTCAATTCATCTCCTCCTCATCTGTTAAACAAGAACAACCCGAACAAAAAATGAAGCAAGTATTTTGCAACGCAAAGTCTGGGATTTTTCTGTTTTTATACCAAAATGCTGATTATTTGATTCTTTACAGGATGACACAGGCATCACCACCACCACTCATTGTTAACTCTCACCTGCAGGCTGACAAAGTGGAGCAAATATGGTTTTGTTGTTTTGTTGTTTTGTTTTAAGGATCTCGGCAAAGTTTGATGGTCAAATGAATTTCAGTGTTCTCCTTCTCATGTCTGCAATTAATGATGAACAGACTTGTGTCCAAAACACTATTTTCAGCTTTGATGATAAAGAACTGTAATCAGGAGAAATCCAGCTTTTTCATGTGTAGCTGGAGAGGGACAGGACAGGGGTGAAGACAGCTGATGAAATGAAGACACGTAGCGCAAAGTGGTGGTTATTAACAATGATTTCTTACCACACTATTCAAATATATATGCAAGTGCATGACAAACATGTTGTCTCAGTGGTGCAGACATATCTGCTTCTGTGGGAAATGACATGTACATATTTGCAGATGAAATGTTGCAATTACAAATCCCACAGGTGATCAAACACTTTGCAAAGAGCAAACAGAGGTCTGACACAAGTAGACATGCTTTAAACACAGAGAGGTACTTTGAGTGTAGGGGTTGAGCAAATGGCTGCTTCTGATTGCACAGAAAGATAAGAGATTGTAGGATTGGAACTGTGCAATCTTTGCGCAGGTACCTCACCCAATAAAAGGCAACCACACATAGTCTACATATACTGCTGGATTAGATTGGTACATTCTCTAAATGCTTTGACACACACAGATTTGTCACCCACTGCCTTTTTATTTTTGAAACAACAAATCAGAGCATACCATGAAAGCAATATTCATATACAATCATTACAGTCATATTCAAATAGGGAAGATGGGGGGGTAATAACATCAGAAATGAACTTTCACTGTGAACTCTTGGCTTTCTTCCTATTTCAAAACATTTACAGGCAATTGGACAGCTCTATATGCTCCATTTAGTGCATCTTATATGCACTACCATATGCTCACATGCATGTACATATAAATATAAAAACAATAGAGGGGCAATTATATTGTCCTTCTCCAAAAAAATCTCTAATAATATAATATGTATTTGTTCTCAGAAATGCCCAACATTAAGTTGTAGATAAGAGACATCTCTTATTTTTGTTGATAGGTTGTTCAGACATGCATAAATTGGCCATACTGGCTGGTTCTTTCTTATGTCCCAGTCTGCTTTTTTTTTGTGTGACATAGGGTCTGATTTGTAAATATCTGATGAGGTCACTCTGTGGTAGACCAAACTTAGCCTGGAGCAGTGAGGAAGACTTCAACAAATCCCCGTCAAACAGGTGATTAACTCGGTCCACTTTCCTTACATCTTTTTGTTACACTGTCACAAGAAACTCGTGAAAGCCATAAACATTTTGCCTTTGGACTCAAGTCCAGACATTCAATGCATGTTTGATCCATATTGTCTGAGATTGTTGGCCAGGAAATGGAATTGTATCCTGTGGTATTTCCTAGTAGTGAGCTCTGCTCCATTGACATCCATTCAGTCTCGTCATCCCTGACAATCCACACCACTATATCTCTAAGATGGGCTGCCCAGTAGTATAGTCTCAGGTTGGGGACACCAGACCTCCACTTTCTTTTGTCGATATCGGTATTTTCAAACTGATCTTTAGTCACCTGTTGATATGAATATGAATTTCGATATTGTTTTTGTAATGATTTAAATGTGGATAGTGGAATGGGGACCAGAAGGGACTCGAACAAATAGTGCTAGATTATTTTGATTATTTCCTATCATATATTCCCTGTATGCTAGTGCAAACACGGAGGGCCATAAAGTGTCCTTGTGATGTGTACCACGCCCCAGGTGAAAAAGATCTGAACAGTCTCCATTTACGACCTGGTCAACCTGGTCTGGTTTTGTCCTTCTAGATTTTCCTTCCTTAGTTTTACCAGCTCAGATGTTGCTTTGAATTTTCATTCTTGACCCACAAGTTTTCTTAGTAGCCTGTGCCTCTGCCACTGTACAATGTTGTCTTGTTGAAATTCAGTGAATTCACAAGTTTTTAGGCTGCTGTCTTAGATATGATGTTACCAGATGTCCAGTACATTGTTGTTTTGAAGTTATTTCATGTATTTTAATTATTATTATTTTTTATTGTTTTTTATTCTTTTAAATTTTGAGGTTGAGAAATGTTTTGGAACCCCTGACATGGCATTAAAGGAGGGATTCAAGTCTCCCATGATTGAAGTTATAAAATAACAATAACGTAACACAATTACAATAATTACACAACATATAGTTCTAACTGATCCACTAACAAGTTAACACTATACCTGCAACATTAAGCAAACATTTAAAATGGGATAAAAATTAAGAGGCAAATATTATCCTGAGATTGTAAAAATCATGCAAAGAAAAATCCAGAGAAATGTTTTTCTTTGTCACACATGTTCAAACTGGATTGGAAATCTTAGGTAACTCAAAAAGATCCAGACTCAGTTGAACTCAGCTCTAGATGAACACCAAAATCATTCATTCTCATCATTCATTCATGTGAAAGGGTGAAAGTTCATTCTTGACCTTGGGAATTGTAATTTGATCATTTACTAGTTTTGCTCAGAGCTTTCAAACACAGCTGAGTATGTGACAGCTGTAGGGAACACTACATTAATGAAACTGCAAGGACCCTGCTCACAGGAGACTGAATGAACACCAGAAACAGACAACATCAGCTGCCTGTGAACTCTAGACCAAAACCACTTACAGTTTCCACCGGGACGAGGTCAAGGGTCATCAACAAAGAAATCAATGAGCAACAGTATCATGGAAGATGGTCACATCTGTCAGCAAAGACTTTGTCACATCCTGACAACTGATTTATCTCCATGACAGCTACACTCTATCTGCTGATTAAGTCTTTAAGATGTTTGAAAGCTACAAAAAAGCAAACCTTTTCCTATACCGGGTTTTGAAGGGTGCTATTAACCTGAATCAGACACTTAGAAAATCTGTTATCTGAGTATATCTGTATAGTACACTGGACACATGTTGTAACATTGTTTTGTTTTGATTTTGTCCAGTAACTCAGTTATGGTTTTACACCCAGTATAACACCCACCAAGAAACTCATTGGGAACATATACCTCTTTATTCAACCAATTAGCCAGTCATATGCAATACATACACTACCAGTCAAAAGTTTGGACACACCATCTCATTAGTGTTTTTTCTTTATTTTTATTACTTTCTACACTGTAGATTCTTACTGGAAACATCAAAACTATGAGGGAACACATATGGAATTATGTTGTCAGATGTAGATCATTTTTGTGTTAAACAGATACAAATGATGGCATCTCTGTACAATCCTAGTGACAGAATGCTATATACCCAGTTTGGTTTAGGAGTATGGATAGCTTATGAGCATGGTTAACTTAAAGATCCTGTTCATATATATTACAGAACTATTCCTGAAAAATACTGTAGTATATGGTATTGAATTACAGACTATAGACTGCTCAACTGTATTTTATCATTTTTGAGTTGAGGAGTTTTTGGGCAGGTCCAAAACGGGGACTGGTGACACACTTGGAAGCCTAATGAGGATATCCCTCCCCTAACGCTATAATGGAATTGAACACACCAGCATCAGTGTTTTTTCTGCTCGTTGTTGTGTTACTGCTAGTCTAATCTACTGCAGAGGGAAAGAAATTAATCTGATGGTTCTCCTATGGTTCAGAACATGACTCCAACATGTACAGCTGCATTTTGCCAGTATGACTGTGGAATGAAGTCATGGTTTGTTTTAACATAAAGTTAACTGACAGGAATGCGGAACTGTTCTCTACATGTGGTGTGGTTTCAGTGACCTCAGTAGACACACCCCCAGCATTTCAGAGGGGAGAATACTGGACATTTTCCCACATTTTTGAGACTTAAGCTTATATATATTGGTGATATATTTAATTCAAATTTGGCATGGTGTTTTATAATTTTATTTTTCTGTGTTTTTCTGATCAAAACTTATATCATTTTCTGCTTTACAGAGTCTTGAGATGGTTAACCAAACAGAGCTGCAATCAATTCATATTGGGAATATTTGTTAAATTTATCACTGTTAGCTATTTTCCTCATTGATCAGTTAATTATGTGAGCTAGAGAATGTTTAAATGTAGTCGAAAATGTTCATTAATGTTTTCTAAAATCCAGCGATGACCAGTGTTTTTAATTTGATCTCAGAACTCAAAGATAAGACAAAGAGAAGCAGAGTCTGTCATTTTTACATGAAAGTGACATAAATAATGTATTGTGTATCAAAATCACTGGTTGCTGAAACAAGTTCATCCGCCCCTTACACCTAATCTGTACATGCTAAGAATACTCAAAACTCTAATTAATTAGTTCATATACAACACATTGAGATTTTAAAGGGTAATCAAACAATACAAACAAGTATATGTGCATTCATCCGGTCTTTACAGATAATCAGCAGGATTATCCAGTTGTTCATGTTGTTTTTATGAGGCCCTTTATAAGCATTCAAGCTGTGTCACTACCTTACACTACACCACAGCACTGCACTAGACCACACACCCCTGTTAGTCCCACAGTCCTCAAGGGACATTTATAGGCTACTTTACTGGTGATGTAGTTTTGATTTACCGGTAGGAATATGAAACTTGTGATTAACATTTGTTTATTTGTTGTTTATTATCTTCAAATTTCCTAAGTTGGTTGCATTGTCTGTAGCTAGCTGATTCTGTTGTCTCTATTAGATTGTGTTTTCTGTTTTGCACATTTTAGCATATATATATATAGAGATATATATAAATATCTCTCTCTCTCTCTCTCTCTCTCTCTCTCTCTCTCTATACTATATATATATATATATATATAGGCACATACACATATATCCATAGCAGCCAGTATATAAGCCAGTATTACTCTTTCCTTTGGAGATGCAGTCAGTGCCCTCGTCATCAACCCGGGGCAACCAACCTTTCTCCACTACCGCTACCTTTGTCCCGCCCCTTTTTTTCTATAACACAAATGATACTTTTTGAAACTCTTGTCATTTTGTTTGATTTAATATAATATCTCGATTTCCTTGTTATCTTGATTTCTGTGGCATTTGTATGTATTTTAGACCTGCTTCTGATGCTTAAAGCGGTCAGTTGAGCAGTCTGTCAATCATAGCTCTGTAGTCAAGCTAGGTTGAGACGACAGAGTTTTTCCACGTCAGTGTGTTTACCAAGGCCAGATTGACAGCCGAAGGAAAGTGCTGAATTCATTCATGTATGGAGCATGTTGTGAAGAGTGAATGAATAAGCTGTGTTTGGAGACATTACGTTGCCAAGCAGTGGAATGTCAGGATTTTTTCATGTGTCTAGTTGTCGTACTGAGCTGAACTTTAGTCATCTTCATTCACTGTCGGCCGACTAGCCTGCGAGCCTGCCGAGCTAGCTACAGCAGCTACAGTAGGTCTCCGTCTTTGAGATTGCTGCCACAAACAGGTAATTTCCTTTTTTTTCTTGAAAACCAAACAAGCGCGCGCGCGTGTGTGTTAATAGACGTTTTGCTTTGGTAAATAATCATTTGTCGTTCGTGGGGACAAACGCTGAAGACACATCTTGTTATCCTTAGCTAGTTGTCACGTTAGCTAGTTGAGCTAAGCTAGGCAGTTTGACTGTCAGGTTTCTGGGGAGGTAAAGTCATTTTGTATCTACAGCGACAGTGTCAACACCTGGATATATTAAACAGCGTTGACTTGTCATTGTGTCTGGTTTGTCTGTCAACTGACTGTCTGCTCATTAGCACAGTGGAAAGCTAGCTCCTTAGCTTTGTCTTTGAGTAGTAATTACCGCTAGCTAGCACCTTCCTAGCTCACCTGACAGGATAGTAGCCGGTTTGTACAATCTGCTTTTAATGTATGACAACATTATGTTTCGCTCGAGTAACATGTATTGGGGTGGGGGTGGTGTTATGATTCATTCATGTTGGAAACTACTCGCCGATGGGCAGTTGTTGGTGGTTTCTGTACCTCAGAGATATGGACAGAGATGCTGCGATATTGTGACGTTCAGCTGGCGGTTAATAGATGATTAATATGACTCATGTGCTTCATTGCTTCCCCGACCAGAGGCATCACTAAAAACACTATGATCGAGGCAGTTTATGAAAGACCACCTGCTAAAATAAACTGTAAGAAACACTGTGAAATCTGCATATCTGCTAATCTAATTAGCAAAGTGTCCCTCTGGCTTTTGAGTTGTGATCCAGAGGGTATGCATGTAAACATGTAGGATGTTAATTATTTAATACTATTTACTACTTTTTTTTGGATTATATTCCAGCACAATAGTTTGAATTGTTAGAAAGTTTTTATTGGACACATTTCAGAATAAGGAAGTTGATTTGTATAAGGAATACATTGGAAAACCCATAGGGAACAGATTTTAAAAACCTCTGAGACGACAATACTAGACAGGTTCATGGTTTCCTGAACCCATGCTGAACAAATAATTTGACCTCACGCTGAAACGGCTGTGGCACATGAAATGAATGCATCGGATGAATCTTCTTGAATAATGTGTGCTCAGTCTCTTTATAGCCCTTTCACCTTTTCCCTCCGTCTGTGTGAAGGATACTGAATCTGCTGTACCTGCATTGTGTAGGAAAATATACGATCAGATCGGGATTCAACCTCGTGGAGTCATATTGGAATCATGGTTTAAAAAAACTTAATCGGTACATCCCTAGCGAAGCCTCATTTATGTGAGAATATTATCAGCTGTAAGCCCGTCGCTCTGTCCCTACATCTAAGCCTCTACCCATCATACCTTCATCCTCTTATTATTTTGAATTGGTTGTTTGCCATGAATTTGAAAGAATGTGGCCTCATTCACCCAGTGTCTGAGTCATAAATCTTCCTGTAAAATAAGAGCATTATTTGGCATGTCTTTCATGACACGAGGAAAAAGGTTAATCCAGCCATTTTGAGGCATACTGCTTGTCAAATATGAACAGCAAGTTATTGTGAATCTGTCTGGTTATCTGTATTGATTTTAGACATTGCCATGGTCGACATTGAGATTGGGGGTATGATTCTTAGCTTCTGTATTCATTTGAGAGTTTTTACTTTGACTTTAAGCACGGTGACTTCATTTTAACATATTATGTCTATATATACTGTGTGCTACAGCATATTTTCATATGTGATTTTATCATGTGTGAACAGCACTTATAATGAATTTGAGTGTATTCGCATCAATTTGTCATGACCCCGACTCAAATGGCTACAGCAGGGTAAGGAAACACAGCATGGTGAAGAAGAATATATTCTACACGCCCCCCAAGAAGACCCTGTGTGAAACACCATCAAACACTTTTACTTAATGCGTCTTGGTTAATCTATAAAGATGGTTAAAAAGTCGAGTTTCTGATTTATAGAGATTCATATCTGAACAATAATTCCAAGATCCATCTTTGCATTTGCAGCGTTTTTTTAGTAAGCATGTACATCTCCCCTAACTGTGCTGTGTATGCAGTGGTTAATTGTTAACACGTCTTGAGTCATGACAGTGACAACTGATATGAATGACAGCAGAGAGGACCCAATGCAGTTTATGTGCGAGTCCACAGGAAGTACAGGAAGCTGACTGGCTATCTCGTAGTGAGGAGAGATTGCATCTATGAGTCACTCTACACATTGACCTCAGCTCCTGGTCCATGACTGTTGAAGCGATACGTCTGGACGATGTGAAGCTATGATGTTGTGTGAACGTTGTGTGTATTCAGCCATTAATTATATGGAGGGAGTATAACTGATAATACAGAGTTATTGTCCAGCCTGGACTTGAATTTCTACCAAACTGATCTTCTCTTCTTCTGTGTTTCTCTCAGAAAAGCAGCATGGAGAGCATGGACAAGAACATCTACATTGTCCAGGGTGAGATTTGCACTGTTGTTGGAGCGATCAAGAGGAACTCTAGATGGAATACTCATACCCCTCTGGTAAGTTCAACACAATGATAATAGTAACTGTCTCTTAAAGCCCTATAAAGAACTTTTAACTGGATATGCAAAAGTCTCTTGTTTCTGCTGATGTCTCTGTGTGACCTACAACAGCAAATGAGACCGTCTGTGGGAAGATAAGCTATTTCTAAATAGTGTAGCTCTATACCTTTGGGAGGCAGTGGTCCGGTCGGTCCACCAGATGAAGCGATTTATGGCACTCAGACCTGAGAGGGCACAGGCGAGCCTGATAAGTGTCTTTACGACAATACATGCTACAGCTCATGGGAAATGCAGTCCTCATTCTGGCAAAACACTACTGCTTTTGTCCACAGGGGTCGCTGAAATTAACACAAAATAAAAGTTCTTTGTAGGAGCTTTAACCTAGACTTTCTATAGACACGAGAACTAATTGAGAAAGAACATTCAGAAGAGGAAGAGGGGGTGAAAAACTGTTCTGACGGTGCCCCAAACAACATACAAAGCATCACTGTCATCTCTAACCAGGTGTTTTCACTTGGGAATACTGACCAAATATGTAATGGTACGGGGCACCCCGCTCTTGCCTAGTCCTCCTTCACCCAACAACTGGATGTTAAAACTAGATCCACCATCAGTCTAAGTCCCCTTCGTGAAATGTCCAAGTGGCAGCTTTGAACAGTTAGGGATCAGCACACAAGTCACTGGTTCTGATTGTAGTGGATTGTGGATGCACACCCCTGGGTCATCTTCCTGAGGTAGGTTATGGACCAGGCTTCTGCTGTTTTAAATACTATAGCGAAATTTGGACCTAAAGCATGTTGGTATTCATTGGACAAACTAAAAGACTAGTCTTTGCATTGTAGACTGTTCCATAATTGGATCGATCATTAGAAGCAGAGGGAGAAATCCCAATGGGTCGCCATATCTGTGGATCCATCAAAAAATGAATTACACTTTGAAGAGCTTATGAGTGTGCCTGTGGTTCATTCAGTGAGAGCGTGCTGCATGCATATACTGAGACTGGCCATACATATGTGACCCACCTTCACAACACAACCAAACCCATGCAGACATTTTTATTTTGCACTTATTTTGTCCCAAACAAAGTATAAGAGGCAGCTATATTAGAACACCCTCTCCTGCACACAACACTTTTTAAAAAAAAACATAATGCACTTTAATCTACTTTTTGAAGTTTTGCACAGTTTCTCTTTTAACTTGATGGGAGTGGGGGAGGGGGATGATTATTGAATGTTACAGATGCCTGTGCCAGGTCCTTCTGTTTTCTTATGCTGCTACTGGATATCTATGTTACCCTCAAGATCAATAAACTATTTAGTTGATTTATTGATCTAGAAGAAAAATTTAGCAGAGGCAGGGAATTAAGGGGGGGGTACATTTTTGTACCTGTCATATAATGTCCATGCTAGCTCAGCATAACGCACATCCACTGCTTTAACTTAATGAATTAAAAACTAAAATTATCATGATATTTTCAACACTGTGCTGGCCTCCCAGCTGCCCTGGGGCTGCTGGGTAGTGGAGCCACAGTTCCTGTTCACTGACACTCTCCTCTAGTTCGGTAAATGAACATTACTTCATGTGCTGCTATTGCCATTAAGGAACAACTCAACATGATACGATATGGTGTGTAAATTGGTGCTGACATTATATACGCTGTAGGAGAGAGAGTAGGAGAGAGAGGGGTGGGGGAGGGAAAGGAGTCACTAGTAACTGCTTTGCTAGAGAAATTAGCCATATACACTGACTGTAGCACATCAGTGCAGCAATATGAACCCTGGTTAAAAAATACACTTTATGACCACTGAAATGCAAACTGCCTAGTGATTCTGTTAAGATCTATATTTATTTGTCCTGTCTGTTTCATATTAAGTCCAGACTTTGAAACTGTAGGCCATTAAAAGGTGTCAGTGACACTGGCATCATACCAGTATGACTATCAACTGCCAAATGTGGAATCTCAGCAGCAGCGCATGAGAGTGAGACTCTCTTTATGCATTAAAACAAACATTTCTCATCTTCTGTATAGGGAGATGTGCATCACAATGTAGTCTAACAGTTATATATTTTGATATTACACATAGCTCTTATGGTCCAGCCCTTTGTAGCAGCCAAAGCAAATATTGTGGCTGATGCTGACTAGCTTGTCAAACAGAGTTGGGTTTAAATTGTAAATTTGGTCAATGGGGTCAGAAAACTGAAGTGAAAGTCTTTGGTCAGATCAAAAAAGTTGAACTTTGGACAGAACAGATTGTAAGATGTACTTTCTTAGCTTTGTTTGAAGAGACATGTGAATTTCTCCCCGTGGATAAATAAAGTTTCTGTCTCCCTTTCAGGCTGAATACACTTGTTGTTGTGCTTGTTTTTATTGTTTTGTAATGTTTGTTTGTTTTTTTTAACTCAGGATGAAGAACAGGACCCGTTACTCAACAGCTTCAGCCAACTCAAGGAAATCCTCAACAACATTAAAGGTATGTGGGACGAGTGTGTACCAGCCTGTTTGACTGGCAGCTTTCACACCAGCAGGAACTCAACCCAACATACTTTTAGTTAGTTTGAACTGTACATGGTCAGTCAGGTATAAAAGAGTTCGTCTAAGTGTTCAGCACTCAAACACAGTCAACCTCCTTTAACACATTACTTTAAGGGAGTTAGCACTCAATCAGTTATGTGCAACGGGGTGTCTATAACTAGTTACAGTAATAATAATAAAACCCAGGCCTTTATGTTTCAGTTCCAGACGTATTTCAAAACCATCAAAACCTTTAAATCATCATCATCATTATCATCAGTTTAGATGGCAATCTTTCTTATTTGCACTAACTCAGCCTCACCTTCATTCATTCAGTAGCTGTGTACCATACTTCTTAAAAATCTTTAAATTGCGCTCATTAATTTCATCGGACTGATTTTACTCTTGCAGTTTGTTAGCACAACACCTGATGCTATGTTTGAATTGCTTGGAGTCATTGACGAGTGCATGAAATCCTCCTCATTCATCAGGATGAGCCTGTAGTTCTGAGCCGACAGTATGAGTACGTATACCCATCATATTCAACATGTTTTCTTTGGCTCGGTTTCCTTTGGTTGCCACGCTGCGTTCATATTTTTTACTAACAGGTCATCCTCGGTGACAACCCCACATTTGTTCTATGCTCCGTGCTTCAGGGGATAGAGATAGGTGACGGTCATGGCATGGTTTCTGCACAGATATGCATAATGTGGTATTTACAAGATTGGAGTATAAGTAAGCACCCAACATGATCACTTTTGCTCTTGGTACTATTATATTAATTATCCATGTATTTTTTTTTTAATAAGTTTCCAATTTATTATTGTGACTAAAAAGTTCTCTCAGATTTTATTTCAGCAACTCTGATTAAGACATAGAATGATGGATTTTTTGCTGCTCCCAATCCAGAGGAGAGATCTCCCTTTTTTTCTTTCTCTCTCTCCTGGAGCCTGTGTGTGGGAGGGGTGGGGCAGCTGTGTGTGTGTCATGCTGCAGAAAACACACAGACACACACTCTACTCTTAGGAACTGTGGCAGAGAGAGTGAAACATTTTAAAGTGTGGTTAGGTCTTCTGTATGTTGCAGAAACAAGTGATTTCTGGGCATGTAATGATGAAAGGTAAGGGGTGATGAATCAAGCACTGTTAATTCAATTTTAATTCGGTTTTTCCTCTTACAAAATCACAAAAAGTACAGATCAGAATAGCTCTGAAATACCATAACAATAAGTATAATAGTACAGTATGCCCATCCCAAGGTGTGTGTCTCAGAAAATCAGCTGATTCACCACAGATTGACCCAGTCGTGTAGCTAAAGTGAATTTGGAAATGGGAATGGACAGGAAGAAGAACGGGAGCAGAATGTGGGTAATAGCAGGCGTATAGTACAGTGTTCATCAGATGAGCCAGAGCACACTGTCTGTTAACATCTGTCATTGTTTATATGAAGACACTTGTTCAAAGAGGCAGCCTCACGCTTTTGATGATCCCTCTTTGAGTTGAACTGTGACTGCGCCTGTTTCTCCATGTTGGGTGAGTTGGGGCAGGTGGTGCATCAGTAGAGGTTTTGTTTTTTTTTTACATTTGTGGCTTTTACATAGAGCCTTTTTGCTGAAAATACATATAATTGGTTCTTCTAAACAAATGATTTATCTGTCATTTGGCTTTCAAGATGTGCCCATGACAGTACTCTGGTGTATAGCTTAGTCCAGGGGTTTGAAAGTGTGAGAGAGGAGAGAGTGAGCCAGCCCTTTGTGTGTTTTTAAAGATCTTATTAACACATTTAACACATTTATTGTCAGTTACTATGACCCAAACAATATTTGATTCATTCATTACATTCATAACATAAATTTGTCTTCCCTGTAGGATTTGTTAGATTTACAAGCTTGTTTCTCAGCATGTATTAATTATCATGACAACGGAACCAAGCACTGACAAACAAGCCTGATAAACACGGCCTGGGTAGCAGAAAGTCTGAGGACAGAGAGCTTTGAGGTTGAAGGATATAATAATGAAATGCACTGATGAGACTGTGACAGGTCTTGACTACATGTCAGCTGTTCGGCCGTAGTAGAGGGAAACTCGGCTGTTTTCACCTCCTCTGCGTCAAGCCTCCTTTTTTCGGTGTAGTTCCGGTGTAGTGACCAGACTATATGTGCGAGGACACACTTGTACTGCTGATCCAGTGTATTTATCTGAGCTTGGTCACCGCGCTGAGAGGCACCGGATCGCTTTGAGCTGCGTACGTATGAAGTTATACCTGACACTGTGCAGCACACCTGACGCTCTGCAGCACACCTGACGCTCTGCTTTTTTTTTTTTTTAACTGGGATGGTTCCACAGCCAACGTAGTGCTACATTCAGCCGAGCCTGAGGCCAGCACATGTGGCGTTGTTGCCGACAGCTCCACTCTCCCTTGTTTGCATGACACATAACTGGAGCATAATCGCAGCCTGTGTGTTACAAAATTGCGTCTTATCATATTACAATATAATTGCAAATGCAATTAATCATTCAGCCCCATGTGCAAGTGACACTTAACTCATCTTTTGTTTTAAATTTTTTTTTCTCATGTCGTGCCCCCCCTTAAAAACTCTGTGCCCACAGTTTGAAAAACCCTGGCTCAGTCCATGGGTACATGCTAATCGAAGATTTGTAAAATGTTTTTGTTCGGGTGAAGGATTTGAAATGCATTTACGTGCAACAGTTAAGTCGAGCTATGCTCATAGCTCCAGTTGGGCGTCTGATCTGAATTCTGTCCTTGCCCCAATTTATTAACGGAGAAAGTTGAATTGTGGACAGAAACGTGTCCGCCTCCTCAACACAGGGTGGCGATATGCGTGGCTTCAGTGGGTTAAAACGGACCCCTTTCCGGTCGACCCATGATGTCACCTAGTAAACAAATGGATAAATGGCAGCAAACCAGAATTTGGAACAGCGAGAACACGGAGAATCATTTCATACACACTGTCCGTGTTACTTACAGCACAGATGAGATGCATCCTATCCCTCGTGGTTATAGTGATTTCACAAGGCAGAAGAGAACGCCATATGCTATTGGAGGATTAGAACAATAGTCTTCTATGGTACACTTTGTACCATCACTACTGACCTAGACCTGGAGCATGCGCACATGCATTGTCCAGTTTCAGTCAGATGAAGGCGTATACATGCTGAAGAAAACCGCTTTCCAATCGCATTATCTGAGCATTTTTGTCGGATCTGGAGAAGTCCACTCTCAGACAGACTGACACATTTACATGCACTTTAGCTGTCTAGTTATAGACGGATTAAGGCCGTAATTCGTTTTTTTTTTCAAGTGTCATGTAAACATACTGAGCGAGCATGGTAAATGATCATTTGTGAGTGAGTGTGTGTTGCAGTAGCGCTGCATGACGCCTCCCTCTCTCTGAGAGACCCAAGCTGTCTCTGAGGACAATCCTGCATGTTGTCATGCCTTTGCAATGACAGTGCTGGCAGCTCCCACTGCCCCACTCTACAGTTGTATAAGTCGTAAGCAGTGGGAAAGATGCAACACATGGATTTCCACAGGCTCGGCCCCCACTGCTGCTGTCTTCCTCTGGAGAATGCCTCCGCCACAGAGATGGACAGGCACTGCTGGTGAGGAGGAATCCACCGAACTGGTTAACCCTGCTCTCTCTGTTCCTCTCCCAATAGCTGTTTCCCTTCAGCCCTCAGTCGCCATACGTCTGTTTCTCTGTCATCACCCTTGAAATGATTCCAGTACAGGTATTGTAGTGGACCAGAATGGAAAGTGAAGTTTCAGCTTTTTAAGGCATTTGCATGAAATAATGAATCCATGCCAAGAATCTTTTCAGGCTGGGTTGCGTCTTTAAGCCCGTGTCCCCCATGCACACAGCCTCTCAAATGTTACTTCCACTCACTGAAGAGAGACAAAATGGAAGACTCAAATCACCACAGAAGAGCTGAATCTTGTGCTTGACAGACTGATCAATTTGTTTTGATTTCCAGCAACATCACAACCTAATAGATCTCTCTGGCTGCGTCTGAGGAACACAGCAATATTTTGGTAAGGTAATCGTGTGGGTGGGCTGTGTTGAGCTGCTGCTTTGAGAGTTTTTAGCAGCCCAGCTGTCGGCTTAATGAAAGCACAGTAATTTCATTTACTCTGGTGTGTATCCCTGTTTCCTCTAACAGCAGAAGCCATCCAGCCAAGGAAATAAGAATTAGTCCCCACAAGGTTTCTCAGCCTTTGTCCGTCTCTCTTATTTCTTATTTTCCCATCCTCCTCTGTCGCTCCCTCCGTTTGGCTGAGGGTTTCACTGCTCTGGCAGCTTTGTGCCGTTGTAGCCCGCGTGATTGACAGGACCATATGCCATAGAGCTCCAGAGAAGTGTAGCTGGAAGTATATCATCTGAAATTTTAGTTGGGTAAATATAGCTGGGCGTCTTGTCAAGCAGAGAGATAAATTGTTCTGGGAAAGGAAGTGTTGCCTCTCTTTTTTTGAAAGAAGAAAAAAAATGTTTCCTTTAACTCCTGGAAAATGTAAGGTCCTCTTGCGACTCCCGAACAATGAGAGCACAGTTGAAGAAGTGCAACGACGGACCATGTGTTGGGATGCCTCAGCTCCATCTTGCTCAGTCATGTAGGCAAATCAGTCCCAGGAAGCCGGAACCTTTCCTCTAAAACGTGGCTGCTTGGATTGAGCCTGACATTTAATGCCCCATTTCTAACCTCATTCGACCCGTATAATAGACTCTTTACTACAGTTATGTGGTGAGCATCTGTCTGGAGGTGTTTGCTGTTGACTGGAGTGCATTGAACATGATGGTATGTGTACTGAGTATCAGTCCTGAAGTAAATATTTTATCAAATTTTGTCTAATCTTTAAACTAGGGGTGTATGAAAATAACGATACACTGAAATATGGCGATATTTCAAAAGCACTTTATTTACTTTTTATTAACAGTTTACATGCAAACATTCAAAACTCATTGACAACAACAATGAGATCTCAGAGAATACAGGTCTGTGGCTCATCACGTGCTCAAGTGTTTGTGAACTTTGCACAAATAAGGAAAGAAATCACAATTTATCGTTTTGCTAATAGAAACCCAATATATCATATCGTTGCCCCGTATCGTGATACATATCGTATCGCCAGATTCTTGCCACTACACACCCCTAGTTAAAACCCATGAAACCCTTCTTAATGTTTCACAGTTCTGGTCATTATTTCATCTTAATATTTCGAACCATTTTGAGCAATAATTGTCCAACAATGATTGTGATGACAGTGGCTAAACAGCAGCGACCTGGTGATGACATGAGTGCCCATGTGGGTTGTGCTAAATCTACACTGAAAATGGAAAAACAGATCATTTGATGAGGAGAAATTGGCTCTTTTTGAATCGTTACTGCGCACACTCCCACTGCTGACTACCAGATGTGTAAGGATCCCGCTGTATTTGGTGTCCTAACACCAGAAGCAGCGCTCTGAGCTGCAGATTGAGTCTTCATGTGTTGACACTGACAGTGTGTCTTTCCTATATAGGATTGTCATCAATCAGACAAATCTGTCTGAGTCTGTTGTTGAATAATTCTGTGGATTTATTCTATTGCCGGACTACGTCTCAGACGGTAAGAGGAAGCGGTGAAGCCTTTGATTCTGACATACATTTTATTTTACCTCCCGCTCACCTTTTTTCCAGTCGTACCTTTTTTTATGCAGAAGTCACTGAGCCTCGGAGCCTTCTCAAATCTTCAATTCTTCCCCGCCATGCTCTTCTTCCCATCAACCCCCCTCCACTGCAGCAAAGGGCAGATTTTTTTTTTTGACAAGTCTGCTCCTAAATCCCTTCATTTTTATTCATACAAATACAGGTTTAGAGCCCCATGCAGCCCCTCGGATACAAAGCCAGAGTGGCCTTTTGACTGACAGCTTTCTCCTTTTCATCCAAACACTAACGAAATTCACAAGCACACCTCTAATTGACCCGAATCACCAGCACAGCACCAGAGGTAGATATCAGGGGGCATGGCAGTGGATTTGCAGCATGAACATTGTAGAGGATGATTTGATTACTCTCCAGAAGACCTTTTAAAATAATTATTCTAGTTTACCAGAAACCAAAACACAAAAGGGCTAATTTGACATGGAATTGTAGAATCAAGACATAAGTAATATGTTTTTAATTATGCAGTCAGACTGAAAATGGATCATTCACCATGTGCCCTATTAATTGATTTCATCAGGTGAAATACAATGGTATTCAGTGGCACCATTTTTTTTTCTTCTTTTCATTTTCACATAGGTTAATCCATGTGCTACTGGCTACCTCATTAATTCATCACATTTTATCCATGTGGGTCATCAAGTCAGAATGCGCACATGCAGTCCCTCTTAGCCTCATTCCAAGGTCAAGTGTGTATGTGTTGTCTTCAGGCAGACGCTGTCGGGCCTCTGGGGGTCGCAGCCTGAACACTTGGGAACCAATCGTGACTTTTTACCCTCCTTCCTTCTCTCACCAAACCCTTCCTCTTCTCTGCCATCTGATCTTCACACATATATCACTCCCAATTGAACCAGCAGGAGGCAGCTGGCAACTGCCGAGGAAGAGTAACCATAATTCATGTCGCTCAGCCACTTATGCAAATATGTTTACTCACGATGGCATTCTGAGCAAGGAGAATCTGCCTCATGGCAATTCTTTACATGTCTGCCGCGTGCCCCTGGTGTCCCGTAGCTTTAAGTATGAGACTGCAGGTCAGATTCTCAGTCCCGCTGTCAGTGTTATTTTTATGACATGGTCAGAAGACGATAAACTGAGTGGGCAGACCTGTCACTTAAATTAATTTTTGTCTGGCATTGACATTGGAGGGATATCGTACTTGGATCAGTGAATCCTGCAATATTTGTGTGTAAGAATCAGATATAAGGAACTGTAGTATAGCTACAACAAATTATAATGAAGCCATTATTGATACATTTCCTTCGATAAATATATGAAATATTACAATTGGTATAATATGTAGTCTGGTCTCCTCGTGTGTACAAATAAGTGTCAATGTAATGAGGTTTTCATTTCATCTTAGTTTTTACCTACATATCAAGAACTTCCAACGCAGCCGTTTTTATTCTTTACAATGAAGAAAATTAAAAACTTATTTTTATCTGGAATCAAAAAGAAAACAAAAGTTTTTTGTTTTTTTTTAACACTTAATCGAGCTGGCAGGAACCTACAGCCGTAATCAGTTCAGATGAATTTACTGTACGTTGTGATGCTTGATCTAAGTAGGAGTTTGTTCTGTCACTGACCCTCATGCTGCTGGTTGACTGCCTGCATGTTAGTAAAAAAACACTGAATATATAACAGAGAAAAAAATGCAACGGTCTAATTCCGAAGTCTTTAACAGGGACTGTACAGATCTGTCCTTACTCAGCACTAAAACTCATGCCGTGAGTATCATTTTAGTCACCGTTGTAACATACGTGTAAACTCATTCAAATTAATCAATTCATTACACACAATGATTGTATAATTTATTATTTTATCCATAGAATTTCAGAAGTTCTCAACCCAGGTTCACAGAAGGCTTGTTTTGTCTGAGCAGTGCCATGGTTTATACAGGTGCTGTAGAATGACAAGCCTTTGGTCTACCAGTTGAAAAAGTACCCATCAAAAGAACTATGATTAATTGTAGCGGCTTCCCCTCCCAGACAGGCTGCCACCTAGTGCTGGTTAGTAGCTGTAAATCTGGCCAGTTAACAGCACCCTAACCGGGGACTGACAGGAAGGCTTAGGCCCAGTGTGAAGAGGGGATGCAACTGTTGTCCTGTCTCAAAGCCTCTCAACAATGTGCTGAGTGGATAGAGAGTCCCAGTAGAAGGCTATTAATCATGCCGCCCGGGGTGTCTGGGTGGGGGTGGGTGGTTGGGCTCAGGCATGGAGGAAACTGAGGGTTAGATGGAGGGATAGAAAGAGAGGGAAGAGATGTGCACAAAACAAACTGGACCCCCATAAACCCCAAAGGGAGGGAGGTGGGGGATAGGACTAAAAGAAAGAAAAGAAATGCTTCCAACATCCCCGGAGAAATTTGAAACTTGACCTTGATTGTTATCGTAAACAGCATGTGCAGAGGTTAGTGTACACTTCAAATGTTCGCTGGACCCAGTCATTAGCACACTTTTGGCTATGTGGACAATGGATAGCTATGATTAATTACTGAGCTCTTTTTTTTTCTGACTTTAGTTTTGACACACCATGGTGACATACATACAATAAAAAAACTACCAAGAAACATAAAAAACTACAAAAAAAAACCCTGAACAAAACTAAGCAAACAAACAAACAAGCCTGTAACCAAAGGACAAACACCAACCGTAGTTAGCACAAAAGGGCACAAATTTTCTGAAAAAACAAAGTATCATTTCTGTTTTTAATTTTAAATCCTTTAAAATTATTACTTTATACAAGTATTATCATGCATTTCATTACTTTTTAATCATTATGAGATGTCGCTTTCCCACCAGTTATGTTATGTTATGAAATTAGGTCTGAGAAAGATTTGTGAAAATATGAATTTTTATGTACATATGTATTGACGGTAGTGGACGGTAGTGAAGTTTCTGGGTGTCTGGAGGGTTTATGAATTCTGAAATCTCGCCGACTTTGGCGACAAAGGTGTTTTAACTCAAAAAAAACAAAAAAAGCACTTCTTAAGAGGCTCTGCCCCTTTCCAGATTCTCTCAGACGCGTATTGCTAAAGCACTGACGCTGTGGTTACAATCTTGTGTTTTTAGATCTAGGTGGCTTTACCGCCCTTCAGACATTGTATGGACAAACACCACGATATGGAGCAAATGGCCAGACTACAGCTGCTGCGGCAATGCTAACATGATGAGAGGACAGTAGAGTTTCCCAGAGCCACCTCCCCGCTCGTAGACGGAGATACTCACAACTCTCGTGCTACAGTAGCTAACATCACACAAACTAGAAAGGGAGCTGCAAGTAATTTAACAACAATCTAACCAACCAGGCAGGGTTCACTGTCACAAACATTAGCAAACAAGATGAAAAAAGCTCATGTCACCCACCTGTCAAGCAGAAACAGAAACTCTACAACTGGACTGACTATTGCGACTACAAATTCCAAATGGCTGCTGTGATTTCTTACTTTACCTTTGATTGCTTTACATATCCCCTACATTTGATTTTCTAAAGGTCTAGCTAACCTGAATCTTGCTACCTTTATTAGTTTTCATCTTTTTTTGTACAATTTTCACATAAATAAATTGATTCATTGTCAACTTGTTTAACTCCACAGTTTTTTGTTAAGATCTGAAAAAGCTCCAGATGTAATCGCTACACTGTACTTGCTGCTCGCTACACTAAGTGCATTTTTGATTTGTTTTGGATCACTGCTTCTTCTTCTTCTCTGGATATTTTTAGCTTTCCTATAATCTGTTTAACAACAGTGCACTGCTTTGTCTTAACACTTGCGGGGCACCGCAGAGAGGTTAGCTTAACAGTTTATTGGTGGAAAACAACTCGTCATAAAAAGGGCTAAGCATGCTAATGTCGGAGCTGCTGTTTGACTTGAGGGATTTGTATTATGTGGACAGTGCATAAGTCATGGCCAGTTAGTGGCATCTCCACCATTCTGATTTCTGCAATGCTGCCAAGCTGGAGGTTGTAAAATATGTTTGTGAGAACAGACTAAAAAAGGATCTTCAAATCTGCTGCACCTTTGACAGAGCCCTGTAATTCCATATTGACAGTTATATAGGGGAAAGGGATCCCATATATCCCAGCAGCACACCCTTTTGCTGCCCCGTTGATCATTATCATAAACATACATTGTTCCATAGGGTGAATCACAATGGAAAGTCTGCATTAAGAATGAAGGTTGTTGTTGTAATCTCTTTGGTAGGACAGTAAAGCTGGGTCAAATCAAAGTATGCCCCAGCAGTAACAGTGGAAGCAGCACTGGTGTAGAGGTACTGACTCTGGGTTGGGGGTGGGTGGATGTAGAGAGGTTGTTGTGGTAGAAAATAAGGGCCCATATTAGTATTTTGGAGAGGCGCTGTCTTGACTGTCTTGCTTGTGTGGCGCTCACATCCTTAAGCCTTTGGTGTCTCAGTGTGAATCCCACAATGCCTTGATGGACTGGGTTAATAAACCTCTCAGCAGCCCCCCCCTCTCCTCCAACCCACACACACACACATACACACACCCACACACACACACACAATGAGCAAACTGACTGAGCACACACATGAAGTCTCTTGACACACACAGCTGCTTGTTATTTCATGCCCCATAAGGGTGCTGTGACCACGGACATTGTAATACACATATCCAATTAGCTAAGCATAGCATCACACATTGGTCTGGGAATCTCACAGATACAAACATGCTCACTTGTACTAGACAGAATTTATTTTCTTGTTGGTCTCAGATCAGTGAGCACTGTTTTTTTTTTTTGTTTTGCTTGACTTTAAGTTGAATCATTTATCTTTGCACATTGTAGTTTTTACTGACTTCCACTGTATCCTCTCTGAAAGTCTGTGTACTAATGTTCTTGATTATAATGATTGATCATGATATTTTGTAGACTGTAGGGACGATCATGGTGTGATAAACAACACTGTGGTCCATCTCACTATTATTAAATGACCAAATTTAGAATGATCACTAAATATTATTATTCAAGGATCCATAGTCCATCCGTAGGCTCTTTGGGTTTTTGCCTTTTTAAGTAGAAATAATAACATTTCTTTCTCAGCTCAGCACATTACCAGGGATTTGATGTTGGTTAAATACAGTATTTAAGTATTAATGCTTTTCTTTCACTGGCAGAAACGTAATACAAATGACCATTGTTCTTGTGGTGCAAGGTAAAAAGCTGTTAAGTTTTTATTATTATAAAAGATTTTCAAATACTGTATTTCCCCAGTCATAAGCCGGTATTTTATCAAGAACCGGGGGCATTGTTTACATGAACAAATAAAAGCCAGCCCCAAACATAGGCTGGGGCAAAATAAAAATCCATTGGCCTGGGTCAGTCGCCGCCTGGGACAAATGGAGCAAATGGAAGGAAAACAGAAAATAAGGAGGCTTCATAGTAAAATATTAAGAGATATACTTACAAAACAGAGGGAATTAGAAATAAAGATCTCTCTCTAATAAAAGCCTGCCTCCAATAAGGGCCTGCTACCCTGGGCACTTCAGGTAAATAAAGGCCCAGG
>OMNW01009488.1:0-16436 GCA_900303245.1 Selene dorsalis
TTCAATCAAAGAAGCAGAATCCTCAGTCTGACGATGAGTAATAGGTTAACAGATATCTGATACTAACTTGATGAGAGTTTTACGACATAAATACAAGAATATTAAAAGATCTTTACCAACCAAAATTGCTCATATGAATCATTTCATTCTCTAATAATGCTCACAAAGACAATTGTACATATTATTTGTCATACACAAGCGAAAGCGGCGAAAAATCAGTTGTTATTTGGTAAAACGCGCTTTATCAGATTTAGTCCATAGTAATGTGGCTTACAGAGGAGACAGGAGAAACCACAGGGGACAAATGCAACTTAGATGAGAAAATCAAATAATATCCTGAATAATAGATACTTTCCACACAAACACAGCTGACATATTTGAATATGTTTGGCAATATCGCTTCATGTCTGATTACTGATGCATTTCACATGATCAAAATGTGGTAGACCAAAGCAAATATGAATAAATGCACCTACAGTCAGTTGATTTCTTATTATTTACACTTGCTTCAGTTATTATGCAAATCACAGTAATATCTGTTTCAAAAGTCCCTCTCAAAGAAACCTAGCAGCAACAAAGTAGTGACACCTGTTTGTTTTTGTAAATATTCAGCTGCTGTGTGGCAGCAAACTAATTCTGAGTCTTTGTGCTATCAGTTTTTAATCTACTCACCCGTAACAATTGCCAGTGCAGACCTCTGTGATAGCCGTCCAGGCCACTGGGCTTTAATTCACAATCATAAATATGCAGCTTTTATATGATGCCAATATACACTCTTTTATGTTGTTTTGCTGACTGGCTGCCTCCTTCCTCATCCAGGTGACTAGGAGACTGAAGACAGTGAACTCAGCATTTCATCTGTATAGATTCCCTCCATCACTCAATTCAATAACATTATACACAACAAGCTGGCTGTAAAGCTCCATGTACCTTGTCTTCATACTCTCTGCTTATATGTTATGGTCGGGGGCTCAGACTGCATCAGCTCAGATTTAGATTATGGTGTACTGATATTGCAATTTCCCTCTAAGGTGTCTGCTTTTATGTTACGGTTGTATATTGAAGCTCATATATTGGACGGTACAGTTTAGCCTTGAAAAAATGGATGTGTGCATGTCCATGTCCGTTAGGTGTTGGTATTAATAATAAATTTACTCTCTACTTAAGTCTTACATTGAATTGACTTGGCTTTGCGTCTGGCAGTCACAACATTTGGACGAGGCAATAATACCTGCACCCTTAGATACAGTGGTGTTGTATAACAGAAAATTAGTCCAAAAATAATGCGCAGAACATATAGATATCAAAGTGTGTGTTTCTAGGCGACTACATGAGATATATGTTGGTGCTCCATATATTTAAGCCTTCACACATTTATGTGTTATTATTTGGACAAAATAATTTCACTTTCATTGTACTGATGTGAGGCAATATCACTTTTATCCATGACAAATACATAAAAATTAGAGAGTCCAGGGTTGGTATTAGTAGAATTTATTGCAAGGTTACTGTATGTGCAGCATGAACTGATTGTTTGTATTTCTAAAGCATAAGGATTTCTGTAAAACTTGATCTTAAGAGGTTGTGAAGAAATATAAACCAATATTAATCTTTTAAAGAACTTAAATCTGAAATCCTATTTTTAAAAACCAGCATTATTAGGAAGTGCCTACATTGCCAGAAAAAACAACAACAGCAAGAGCAATAAAAGAAAAACTGCTGCATGATTCCGCGGCAATGGAAACAGCTGCATAAAGTTTACGTGATGATGAAACTTTCTATTTTTAAATTAACAAACACATACCAGTACAAACAAAACGATTAAGCTCAACAATCGAAATTGTTGCACACTACATTGCCTCCAGAGTCTGGCGGGTCCCACACGGACCCTACTCTGCAGTGGAGACACAGCGGCCGAGTGGGACGAGTGAGAGGACGTTCCTGTAAAGTTCTTGCTTCCTAAATTTTTACCAGGAACTTCCTTAGTGGAAACATGCCATATGTGGAGAGTAGAAATCAAAAGCTCACATTTTTTTTTACTGTGTACAAAGCCTGGAACTAATCCACAGCAAATTAATTAGTAAGTATGTCGGCAGAACACAGGGGAATTTGCTCTGGAAAAATGTCCATTTTATAAATCAGAACCGACAAAACTACTTTAGAAAGACACCATTTAGTTGCAAGAGGCCAGAAAACATTCTGGCATCAATTAAAATAATTTCATTTGAGGGCTTGAAGTGGGCCAAAACGTTGGCAGAAAACACAAGAATCCAGCTGCAACAAATTGCAGATTTTACTTGTACTAATAATGTTGTCTTGGTCCAGAGTTCAACCAAACGGGAGCACACAGGTCAAACCCAAGATAGAGCACTTTCTCCTTCAAAGTAGACAGATGGCAGGAAGACTCAGACAGCAGAGGAAGATGATGCTCTTTCCTCCTCCTCTCTGGAAGCACTGAGAGGTGAAACTATCTCTCTGGTGAGAGTGAAGCACCCAGGAGATTGCACCTGTGTTTTTGACGGAAGGCAGTCGTGCTTAGCAAGACATGTCAGAAACTAGCTGTGGTTAGAGCCAAGACACAGCCCATGGTAGTAGCCTGGTCAGGTTTTTCATTTTCCCTGCTAAAAAGCACACAACCATAAGGTCTCGTATTCCCGGACCAGTTAACAGCGTTCAGCTGCTCTTCTCTGGCTACGCAGGGTGAAAATCCAGCTGTCATAGCGAGTTGGGATAATCATTTAAATGCAGAGATAATGGAGCACATTTCTAGACAGTCTCTTGACAAAGGTATTCATGGTGCTGCACCTGGATCTGCACAGAAAGGGACCGGAAAAATGGAAAATGGCTGTGTCACACTATTCATGTTCAAATTTTGGAAATATTTCTACCCTGTAGCATTCCTCCTCCTGCCAGTCTTACCATGTACATGGAAGGCATGATGGTATATTAATTCCTTAATGATTACCTAGGAATACAGGCATTCATATACACTCAAAAGTGAATTTTGTGCGTCAAAAATGCAGAATAATGCTACTGCTTTGGTGAAAATACACCAGGTACATGAAGAATATGTGAATCACACATGAGCCAGAAACAAGACGCCCCCTCTGTCCACAAGTCTGGCTGCAATGAAACTAGAATAGACGATCTCTGTGGCTTTTCAATAAAGGTAATTCTATTCAAGGTGACAGAAGTGTGAATGGCTGTAATAATGTGTCCTTGGATGGCAGAGTGAAGCTCTGACAAAAGCAGAGCCTGGTAAATATGGATGTGTCTTTTGTTCACAGGTGTGGTGTGTAACATGGCCTCATGGGAGACCAATCTCAGTGTTGACATTTGGATGGGTGGAACTACGGTAAGCGGAAGACAAACTCATGAATAGAAATAAGTGTTTGTATGGATTACTGTGTTGGATGTGGACGGCCTTTAATGAGAGAGGAAGACATAAGGAACGACCAGAGAGAACGAGTGTGAGTGACAGAGCCGAATAAAGACGTATGACGAGAGAAAGAGGGCAAAGAAAGAAAAAGTCTGGGGAGGTGGTAACACACATCAACCTCTTGACATCACATATCGTCACAGCTGCTCCTTCCGGCCATTCAGCTCAACCATTCACTGTTACGGATTGTAGTATATCATTGTTTTCATGGGGCTGCAGTAAGAAATGTGAATGAATGTAAGAGATAGAAGGTAAACATACCTCTAATCAAGAGGTCTACAGCAGCTGAGAAGGGAAACACCTGAAAACTCTGTGTCCTTCGAAGACCCCTGGATTAACACAGAGCTTGTAGGGGAGATTGTTGTGAACTGGCACAAGACCAGACCTGTTGTTGAACAAATCTGATATTGTGGACGCTCATACAGAGAGTCCAGAGCCAGGCTCATCATCAATAACAAGCTAATGATTGATTAATCAATGGCTACATTTTATTTTGTTCTGGCTTTGTTATGATTTGAACCAGGCAGCACTAGAAGTTGTAACTCAGCAGTGCAGATGCTGCACAAGTCTTTCCTGTGGTTGAAATAAAACCTTTTCTTAAGAAAAAAATCATAACAAGCCGTCTTACGTCAGCCATCAACAAGGACAGAATCTGCTTCAAGTTTATTTCTGTCTTTGGAACACTGGCCCCAGGATCATTTGTCACTTGCAACAAAACTTATTATTTTTTTTATAATGAATGTTAAGTGTTGCTTGCTTTCTCTGTGTATGTGTGTGTGAGAGAGAAGGAAAGATAGAAAGAGGGAGAATAACAGACAGATCGAGAGAGAGAGGCCGTGTGCGTGTTGCTAAGTGTACGTGTGAAATGTGTGGGTTAGAGTGTATTTATGACATGGCATTTCTCACTGGATATTTGAGCATTTGCTATGCTGTGTATAGAGCGGTGACCTGTGATAGCACAGCAGACCGCTGAGTGTCAGAGGAATTACTGCAGCATAGCGTGGTCGATTGCACCTGTTACCCAAGTACAGCCCTAACTGATTGGTAAATACTGCAGGATGGAGCGCCATTCTCCAGGGGCTGTGACATAGGATAAATTGTTTACCAAGTGCATGTGCAGTATGTGTGACCAAGAGAGACACGAGAGCCCACATGTTGCTTGACCTGTAAATACTCTCATCATACTCTGCTTCCTTGTCTGGTGGTCAGGAGCCTGAGCCAATTTTCAATGTTAAAACCCAATTTGCCAACTCAGATTTTGGTTAAGCCTTCGTCATCGTGTAAAATGGGAAAAAAAAAAAAAAAAAATGTAGCAAAATCTCCGGACCCAAACAGTTTCCTGTATCTGCAGATACAGCCGGATTAACCGTTGCTGGAAATCATGGAGGAAATAGAGTACATGTGCATCGTCTGAACATATATAAGTGTAGTTCATTTATAGTTTTGCAAACATGGTGGTCAAAGCCTTCATGACACTTGTCCTATGTTTTCCTTTTGCATAAGAATGAAGCGTGGTGTTAAGCGTAACAGCAGCTTAAGTTGAAATCAAAGACCCTTTTATTTTATCCCCACATGACCCAGCCTGCTAAAATCAAATTTCACATTCTTGCTCATTAATGTTAAACATGTCACCACTAATTCCAGAGATTTTTATATTTTGATCTTTAGTGTGATGGTGCAACAGTTATGCAATAGTTGTATCTCTTTCTGCCTGTTGATGGACAGAGCTGCCAAGAGATTTGTTTTCATGATTTTGAATAAATAAAAACGTTTCCTTTTTAAAAAAAACAAAAACATCAGCTCATCTGTTATCACTCAGACAAGTCTCTTGCAGATGAATGATCTCCTGCTGTGAAGCTGATACCAAAATCAAAAACATTCTTCACAATCTGTCTCAACTCTTTCCCCCTTCACAAGTACACCCATGAGTTTAGATTGATTTGACTAAAAAGTCAGGATGTGTCAGAGAAACTTTAAATCTTCAAAAGCCATGTTATGGTATATTTAAACCTCCTTTAAATGTTTTCTTATATAAACTGTTTGTACATTACGCGTGTGTGTGAGTGTGTGTAACATTTTTCATGCTGCCTGTGTAATTCAACTGCATTGTATTCATGCTATGCAAAGCACTCATTAACCTTGTTTTTAAAAGGTGTTTCATTAACTCAGGAAACGTATGGTGCTATCAGCAAAGGAGCTGTTGCTGATTTCAACTGTCTGTTGTTTGCAATGTTAATATAGGTATATAATCAGAAACTACATATGCATGCACTGTGTGACTGGGCAGACAAGACTCACATTGAGCAAGCACGGCAGCCATTGTGGTCTTGAACTTGTCTGTGGCCTCCTCTGTATCCTCCTCATGACGACCCTCCTCACACATCAGCTGGCGGACGTGGTTGTTGGAAGACTGGGTGTTGAAGTTATTGACATTCCTGCAGCTAACTTCACCTCAGCGCACGCACTGCTTAAGGAAATTTTTACTGTCATCTAGGGAGGAAACAGGGAGGAGAGGAGGTGGAGAGAGCAAGAGCCAGGGTCAATTTGAGTAAGATAAAAAAAATTGCCCCAGTGGATTCACTCTCATCTGGACAGAAAAGGGGTGACAAAAAAGGCGTCTACATAAGTAAGGCTAGAAAAAGTGGTGCCTTTACAAACTCTCAATCATTTCACCACGATGGGAGGAAAGTAAAGAGAGGGGACAGGAGACGGGGAAATGAAGCCAAAATCGATACCACAGTAGTACAATTACAGTACAGCCTCTGCCAAGTAAAGTTCGCTCTCGCCAAAACAGGACAGAAAGAAAGAATTTAGGGTCAACGGCAGCAAGGAAAAGCTGCCACTGCACAATTCACTCATTATTTGTTGATCAGAGAAAATGCAGGAGGTATCAAGTTCAAACGAGGTCAATTGAGCAGAGTACTTGACAACATGTACACACAAAAGGGTTTCACAGAAGGAGGCAAGAATGAAAAAGAACATTTCAAATTACAGCTCATATGAAGCTGTATATATTTATAGAAATCTGAAATTAAATTTAATGAATGTTTGTGCACTATTGTGTTGCTGGTACACACTGGTTTAGCAGCATCTATTCTAATTGTTTGCGGGGTCGTCTGCGGGTCATGTGCACATTTGTGGGAGGAGAGAATGAGGACTTGAAGATAAGATGAAAATAGCTTGTTAGTTACTGTCATCTTGTGCAGAAAAGAACAAAATGGATCAAATCTATGAGCCGAACGTGATATAACAAGGGATTAATAAGAGGAACAGTTTCAGGTAAAATCAATGAGCTGCCATCTCTCCTATAAATATCTTGGTAAACAGCCCTTGCCAAACGCCTACAGTAAAGGTGAGCACTGTGTTGTATACAAAACACAGGTTGTTCAGATCTACTACTGCTTTGTCTGGTGAATAATCAGATGATGTCAAGAGACTTTATTGATTTCTATTGTTGTTATTCCGCTGTGGTTGTCCTGCCTCGCCCTGCTGCTTGCAAGCCAGAGCAGCATTGGTGAGTATACGCTCCCACACACTGGCGTCAAGACGAAACACACCTCTGTCAGACCTCCACCACACACAGAGCGGTGCACATGCATTATGTACGCACGCATAAACATTACTTAGAGTCTTTACAGATTGAGCAGCTGGGGAGGTTTGTATTTATTTAAGCCCGGTTCTACAGATGCTCTCAATTTCTCTCTGTCGATCCAAAGCGCGCACACACTCATTCACAAAAACATAAACGCACAGTGGGGTCCATCAGATGGCTGGCATGAATGATGATCTATGGCAGCAACAGATATTGAATCAAGGTGTTGGCTCATGAATGCCTGAGGTGTCCCTGTTAGTTTATAGGCTGACTCAAGTCTCATAATACATGCCCCCTTGCTGCACCATTATTAATAGACAATCTGGAGGCATATTAGTTGCGTTCAATCACTGACAATGACCAGAAGCCAGAGAGATTCAGATTCTCATTTAATGCGTCTTTAGCTGAGATATTAGCTGAACTTTAATGCACAAATTCAAATATTAAAAACGTGTCACCTTTGAATATCAGAAATAAATTCCAGATGAATAAGCTTCCTTATGCTTTGTTTCTCTGTATTGTTCTTGTTATCCATAAGTCAGAGTTATTCTGATGGGAACAGATGGCATAGTCGCTTTAAAAGTGCAGGAGACTGTTCAGAGTATAATAATTTAACCAGACAGAATGATACTACTTTGCTGAAAAGTGTCTTATTGGGTAACTATAGTCAAATTCAAGGAGCAACAGCTATATTATGTTATATACATATTCATGCTTAAAATTTTTGAAAAATATCAGTAGAACTACAGCTTTCTTTTTTAAAGGTTACTTGTTTTGAATTGCTGCCTTCTTTGTACCAGGTGTTTTGTACCACTGCTGGGGCATCTCTAAAAAAGGCAGCATTAAGGCAAAAATATTATTGTCCTGTTAAATCATCCACAGATTTTTCTCAATTAATTTTGTTCCAACCTGCTTTTACTTCTGTATTCAAACTGTTTTAAAATCCAGTGGAGGATCAAACTGGCCGGTTTTATCTATTTGAGATGAGATAGATCACCTCAGAGAGATGGTGGTTGAGCAGTTTCAAGAAAAACATCAGTCCTCTGTCTTCCGAAAAATGACTAAGATCCAGATTTAATGCAGCAGCTATCCAAGCTTTAGGTTAAAGTAAAGAGTAGACGCACAGGTGTGTCACATGGGATCAGCGAGGAATCTTCTGCCACAGTTGTTTGATTGCATTAGGAAACCACAGGGTTCAACAAGATATTCTCACATCCCAGAAGAACCGTCCATCTGGAAGCCGGAAATCAGAAATCTCTACTCAACCATGCTGAGCATTTTCATGTTAAAGAACCACTCAGATGAGAAAAAGTCTGAAGACGCAGAGCAGCAAGGAACATTATAACATAATTGAATGCAGGTTATATTTTCGCTCAGTAGAAGATTTTGCAAATTCATGGGGTTTTGGAAATTGTGATGCACATCTTTAACTATATTCTCACATTTTATAGACCAATCAAATTTTAGAAAGTGAATGAAGAGATTAATTCATAATCAAAACAATTATTAATTGCCATCAAAACTACAAATGATCAGAGCTTTTTCATGTTTTAGTTCAGTGGGCCACCCTAGTGCATACTGTACGGATAAGAACACTTGGATAACACTTGCATATTTCACATTTGTCTACCAACCTTTGATCTTGTCTCCTGTCTTACTGCGCTTGTGCTCGGAGTAGAGGATGATGGGAGGAGGAGAAAGTGGCCTGGGGAAATGTCCTCCATCGTGTGCCAGCCTCTTCTCCCTGGTTGCTGATACTCCCATTCATGGAGGTCGTCACCGACCTGACTTAGGTCCACGTGGAGTCGGCTACTGTCTTTTTTTTTGTTTGTGCTGGAGACCAGGCAGATATAATAACCTGAGGAGAGGAAGAAGGAGGTGAGACAAATTAAGAAAAAGCTGTGTCGTGGGGGAAAAAAGATGGAGAGGAGAGACAGAAGGAAAACACAGCATATGGAAGATGGAGACATTTCAGTGAGTGGAAGATAGTGGCTGGCGACAAGGTGAAATATGAATTTCTATCGACAGCCACTCTGATTCAGATGCACAGTAGATACAGAGAGATAAGCCTGGAGAGAATGGAGATATACATTGATTAGAAGACAAAAAAGTACACACACACACACACACACACACACACATACACACGCTTCGATCTTTGTGAGGACACTCACTAAGATAATAATGCATTCTCTAGCCCCTTATGCTGACCCTAACCATGACAACACTAACTTTAACCTTAACTCTAACACAAAGCCTAGAACGAAATTTTATGGGGTGTCAGAAAGTAAAGACCGACCACGATGTTCTCATTGTTTGGAAAATACTATTTTTGTTTCGTACTACCGCATGTGGCAATTACAAGTACACACACACACAGGTATCTGACAAGGTTAAACTGATTAACCTGCATTCATTTGCCTCAGGATAGGAAGGAACAACCTGATCTACGCAGCAGCCTTCATGTTCACACTATGTGTCCTGTTATTGATGCTCCGCTCCAGGTGTTTAGACTGAGTGTGTCACTCCAGCCTTTTACTCTGTATGTACAACAGTGTGAGACACTAATTACAGTGGCAGCCCTGGATCAAGCCACCACCTCCCACCTGACACTCAGAGACTGTTTGTGGGCGTGAAGTGCAGTCACTCTTGTTTTGGTAATTGATTGGTCTAAACAAGATGAGAAAGCCCCGGGCCAGCCTTCACTCCAAACACACACCAGCACACACTCCCATCTGAGGACAAAGCAGAGAGAAGGAGAAAGAAAATCAGTCTCAGTTTTGGGTAACTTCTGCTGTGATGTGTATGTGGTTGTGTGTGTGTGTGTGTGTGTGTGTGTGTGTACTCTGGAGAGGAGGGCACAGAGAACAGAAAGTATTCTTTATAAGGAAGCTACAAAGGACCTGTTATGTGGCTAACATATTGGCTTACAGGTCCACTCTTACTGTTGGGAACAGGTAGATGAAATCACACACACAGGCACACACCAACACACGTTAAATAATGCAGAGGGCATTATTGCAGTGGCTGGTGTTTTAAATGAGCTTTGTGAGGAGTGGGAATATATGGCCGGCAATTCACACGGGGACATTTAAGGCATCTGTGCAGGGGAAGCTGCCGAGTGGAGATAAAATAAAAAAAATCATAAGCTGAAGTCACACGATGAGCAGAAGAAGACCTCTTCTTCTAAAAGAGCAGATAAAGCAGCAACCCGCTGGGTGAAGGATTCTCAATGTGAGAAAATTCATTTGTGGAGCGCTGTGACCCTGTGGGAGAGCGCTTCTGTAGAAACTGATCAAATCAGGTGGAACCGCAGGTGCTGTAGCTAATCTGGTAACTGATTAACACAGAGAGCCTGAAACATTTGATATGTGATACAGTACATGAGCTGATAAAAGGGTGTGGTTCCACTAACCACAGCGCACAGCGAGTTTGACCTATTAAATTGGAGTTAATTTTAGTTGATTACTCAATTTACATAACACAGTATTAATGAACCATGTGCAGACTTAACGTATTAGGACTAGAAAATATAGAGAGCTGTATTGCACTTTGCCACAAATGCAGAAGCAAAAAAAAGTTCACTCTGGCTCCCTAACTTTCTTGTTTCTCAAGTTATACATCCAGTGTCATTCACCTCCGATCTGTATGGAGGGCAGAAAACTTTCCAGCTGTCCGTCCGTCCATCCATCCATCCATCCATCCATCCATCCATCCATCCATCCATCCATCCATGCAACCACTACCTATTTACCCATCTGTCAAATGGTCCCTGCTGAATGTGTGAAGCTGGAGAATTGTAGCACTGACTGATAGACATCAACTCTTTCATCTCCATCGAAGTAAAAGGTTAACAGCTCATCATTTTCCTTCCACCTCAGGTGAAGGAGCACCAGGCCACTGAGGCCGTCTCATGTGTTCTGATGCTGATGGACTGACCATATGTGGTCTCAGCACATTCAATATTGTCCAAGGGAGGAAGTAAGAAAGATATTTTCCCCTGACCTTTTACGTCCAATGTAAACCAATATGTACTTTTGTTGGCTGATCACATGTATGATCTACCTGGGGAAAAGTGGATGAGAGTTTACACTGGATTTAAAGTGAAGACAACTAACAGCGATGTTCTTCTTGCACCGACAATCCCACACCGTCCAAAGACCTCCTTGAATTTTCAGGCAGACCACCGACAAGTACCATCTTACACCCTGGAGGGCAATCCTTTTTGGCTGGAGATGGAGGCACTATCAAACATGAAGAAGGACAGAAAAGAAGAGAAGGAGAGTTCATTCAAATGAAGGTACAGCTGAGTCTCTGCTTTATGTAAGTTTATCTCCAGGAAATCCACCATGAGCCTAAAAGACACTGCAAAGCCATCCTCAAAAGATTCAACAATCTGTACTATAAAACTGGAAACACAGTTTGAACAAAACTGAATGATTTTCACAACCTAATAACAAAAAATCATCACTGACCAAACCCACGGTTTTAGAGGACTCTGAATAAACTCTAATTAGATTGTCCACTTTATCTTCTTTTGAACACTTTTCATACAACAGCTCAGTACAGTTAAATGCCTCTTTTATGTTTCGATGATAATTGTTTTTTTTGTGTGTGTGTGTGGAGCAATTGTCTAACATTGTGTCAAGTGCTTCTTATGTTTCTATGATGATTTAAAAAAAATTCCCACAAGAGTAATAAAGATTATTTTATTGTACTTGTAACTGGAGGCAAATGACGGCAGAGTCTCGTTGCGCACATGATTATCTCTCACCTTGCTAGAGCTCATAATCTTTGTTAATGAGCCGCAAGTACAGTGTTAGTTTTTAGATGAGAACTTTGTCAAAAACACAGCAAATAGAAATGAACTCACAACCCACATGTTTGCAAAATTTGGTAAAACAAGGTCAAGTAAATCTAAATAGACTGAAATTGAACAACCATTCCAAATGTTTGATCATCTGTCCCGCAGAGTATTCAGGGTCATGCTGAGTAAATCCACACAGAGTAAGTCTGTTTTCCAATTTCAGTCCAGCTGAGTGAGACGGCTTTGCTTTGCATTGCTTCCCAATGAGACATCACTTTTTTGTCTTTCTTCTGTATTTAGCATGGGACATAAAATCTGGCTTCAAAGGTCGGTTATAGGTTGGGGCATCATTTCTATGTTGCTTTCCATTAATTAAATGAACGACATCAAAAGCAGCAAAAAGGAACAGCATCCTGTTAAATACGGCTTAAAAAAAAAGGTTATCTCAGAGGGACATGTCTACTCAAAGTGAAAGCTTCACTTCAGATAAAACCTTATGAAAATATATTAAAGAGTGTAAAGTATGAGGCTGAAAGAGCAGAGGTTATAATGGAAATGTTTCCTTTCTCAGTGGGTGAGCGTGTGCATGATACAGTACTGTAACATGGCCACCAAATGAATGAAACTTGGTGTTCAAAAATGACTCTACATCGAAGTCACAGTACAAGAATGAAAATTGGATATAAATAATATTACAAGAGAAATCAAAGGAAATTGCATCTATAGTTTCTACTGCTCTGAGTTCTTCTTCTTGACATTTGTAGCATATTTAGTTCCTCATCTTTTCCCACCTTATAATGACATGGTCTGAGGCAGCGGTAGAGGATAGATACCAATAAAAGGTTACTGCGGAAGGATTTTTATATGGCTGCATAACATGAAGATAATACAGAATCATAAGCAATAACCTGGAACAATATGCTTGAATCCTTTTTATATTGCAGAAATAATCATGTTACACCATCCACTGCAGGAAATTCAAACCCTTCTGGCCTGAGAGAGGTTGATCCTTTCGTGAGGTTGGTGCACAGCACGAAGGACATTACTGACTAATCACAATAAGATGAGGGTTTTCAGCGGAGTCTGCACAGAGGGAGCAGGGAAACTGAGAAATACTAAAACATTGGGTTTTGATTTTAGAAATCTAAAAAATATGGAATAAAGCTGAACTCAAATTGACCCCTTGTCACAACAAGTTGAACGTTAAGTGCTTGGATTAAGTTTGGCATTTTAAGTTGAACATTTGCTGTCTTTTTTATTAACAACCGGAATATAATTGCTTATTTTTTTTAATTGTGGTGCTTACATTTTCCATTTTTAATCAAGTTCTGTAAAAGGAAGGGAGTTGTTTAATGTGGCTCACAGAATTGCACATTTGACCGCTTTGTCTGGTTCATATACGCTGGTGTGACAGCTGTCATTCAAACTTTTTGCAGTGTGGGAGCAAAGCAACCACAGATTCAAAACAGGATTTTTACAGGTTTTCAAATGCAAACTATTGAATAAAACCGATCTGCTGATCTGCTGAGGCATGTCAAGAAAGAAATCTCCCAAGCAATGCCTATGAGTAATCTTTATAAACATGCAAGATCATTTGGAAACCATGATAATACATATTCACATCAGCACATCAGGGCCGGTTTATTTTTCTCCTGGGTGCATCTAACTCATAGTAAGCTGGGCAGTAAGTATAGAGGGAGAATATGAGGAGTACTTCCCACAGTTACACATGCACAGCTACTGCAGGAATTGGGAGTATGGCTTGCCAAATTATTTGAATGAAAATTGTTTGCATGTTGCTAAAAACAGTTTGCTAACGTCTGGGTTTAGGTATTGTCTATGTTGTGTGGACCTCTGCACCTGTGCAATAGTGAAAAATGTCACAAATATAAAACTCACTTTTCTAGTTTTACAAATATATAATATCAATAAATTTAAAAACAAATCATGAAAGACGGAGTAAAAAGTACCTTGTTTGAAGTTTCAAGAGTCCTGCCAATTGGTGGGAAGGCTGGGTGGCGATGTTATATCTATCTATCATGGTTCCTAGCCTGCGAGTAAGACAGAGCGAGGTCTTCCCAAAGCTGATACCAGCTTGAAGGCTAGAAGACAGTTCATGTATTGATTGACAGGCATGAGCTCCCACCTCTGACTTCGGCCTTATCTGACTGGTTGGTAGAGTGGGGCAAGCTCATTCAAGGACTGTATAAGGGAGTATCTCTGCATGGCAGTCAGGCTGTTCAATGAGCCTGGGTCACCAAGGCCTTAGACAGCACCTGTGACATTTTCTACTGACACAAAGAACAAAGTGGCCCCAGCAAGACTGTGAAAAGAGCTGAGATATAGGACTAGGATTCAGTCATGTACGCTCTGAGCAACTGAAATCGCTTTTTCCGTGGCCTAAATCATACAACTCTCCATCAATCACCTCCTAAATGCAAAAAAATATATATATTTTTCATTCACTCCTCAAAAGGTTGGACATGAGATTTAAAATTATGGGCCCAAGAAGAGCTATTATCCCATCCTGTAGCTTTAATGGTAGAGAGCCTACAGCAAAGTTATGGTAAAACACATCAAAGGTACTTTATGGCTTTGTCCTCCTCATGTCACTGCTTGCTCTGGCACACGGCCCAAATGCCTTCGTCCCCTGACCTTGCCGATGATGATGGCATTAAAACAGGAACATGCACATACTCACGGCTGCACTCACTCACATGCACGCACAAGAATGCACACACACGGGCACACACTCACACACACACACACTCACACAGACTGTAGGACAGGACCAAGGTGAAAGTTTGCCTTGCTTTACTTTGCCGTCAGCTAAAACATGCTGCGGTTCGTCGTCCGATTCAGCATTAAATTACAATTTCTGACAGAGTTTGGCTGATGAGCATGGAGGACAATATGAAAGGACAACTAGGTAACAATATGACGTTTGGCTGACAGCTGTGCTTCACAACAACGGGAATTTAAACTAACAGTTATTTTGGGATGAAACTATATTACAAAATGCTTTGCTTTGGAAAAAGGATTTTTTTGTCTTTTAGAAACGCGGGCATGCAAACATGGTTGAAGGGCATCTTTGGTCTTTTACTTGAGGGTAATTATGGACAGACAAGCCTGACATTGATGAAAAAGCGTTGGGGAAAAAGAAGGGCCTGAGGAAGAGATGACCATTAAAGACACTCACTGAGTAATTCCCTGAAGCAGGAATGAAATGTAGGTCTTCAGCATTAAAGACTGAAATGAAAATGGATTTGTGCCCCTGTGTGAGAAAGAAAAGATCAGAGAGACAAAGATTTCTGGATGAAGAAATAACTTATTGACATTTTGTCTTTAACTCTGACACTATGAAGCATTTTTACCCATTACAGAGATGACAAATAACAATAAACCTTTTTTTCTCAACAGACATTTTGACTGCAAAAAAACATTAAAGTCAGACAACATGAACAATACCATGGCCTCGAAACTGATGCAGCTTGGTGAAATTCAATCATCATTATTTTATCATTTGCACTTATGCTTTTCCCTCTGTGACATGTCAGCATTTCCTCTGTGAAAAAGAGCTATAATGTTTTAATGTAGCCACATTATTTCTCTCAGTAGAACATTGCTAAAACGATTAGATGATTCATTAGTAAGTCAATCGTCCAAAGACTTATCAACAAAAAATTAACAGGCAACAATTCTGATAATAGGTTAACAGTTATTTATCAAGAAAACCTGACATTCAGCTCATTTAAACTTCTCAAATGTGAGAATTTGCAGATTTTCACAATTTCATATCATTGTAATTTGAATAATACGGGGTCTGGGCTAAAACACAACACTGATAATTAACAGATTAATGTATACTTGTTGTTCAAACAAAACCCATTGTAGTGGCTATCTGTAGTCATATTGTTCTTACTTTGTTTCCAAATTTGACAAAATTAGCAATATTTGCTTAAAATTGAGATAAAAATTGAGATCACTGATTATCAGAATAGCTGCATTTTAATCTCTTGATCCAGGAAACAATTAAAGAACTAATTGCTGCAGCTGTGGAAAAAAGACACGAAAAGCAAAAGCTGCAAAAACAAATGTACTCATGAATATCTGAGTGGAGAGATGTAGGAGAAACAGGAAGATAAAGAGGCTGTCATGAGGACAGGCCGACACTGAGAGAGTTTCCATGTGGTTCAGTTAAAGGTCAATGAGGAGGAAACAGCATGAAATGTCCGAGGTGGAGTCACTGGGGGTCCTGCTTCCTGTGATAGCCACCATATGTAACCTGCTGCCCTCTATCCCCATCACATACACTCACTGCTATTGCCTGCGAGACACATAGCAAACACCTAGGGAAATAGAGCACTGACTCATAACCATGAAAAAAAAAACTATATATATATATATATCTCTGCTCCTCACACACACGCATCATTTACAAACACCCCATGATATGGCTTTCAAAAATAAATTTAAAGAAAGACGCGTGTCGGCTTCTATTGCAGCCCCCCCTGTGCTGTCTCCTGTGGTGAAGCTTTATCGTGCCCTGACCCCCTCAGAAGACGCCCAGTGGTTTCAATTGCAGTGGAGAGCCATAC